>CAUYON010176744.1:0-70508 GCA_963573935.1 Arctocebus calabarensis
TGCCATGGCACTCTCTCCAGGGTGACAGCTTGAGGCTCTGTCTCAAAAAAAAAAAAAAAAAAAAAGGTGAGAACATGTTGCTCAACAGAAAAGTAAAACTTGAGCAGTGCCTGTGGCTCAAAGGAGCAGGGTGCCGGCCCCATATTCCATAGGCGGCTTGTTAAAACCCAGCCCCATCCAAAAACTGCAAAAAAAAAAAAAAAAAAAAGGAAAGTAAAACTTTATACTTTGTAAAAGAAGCTTAAACTGCTCACAAAGCATTGATAAAGTCTTGATAGAAAACGAGAAGAAAAAAGGAGAGAATATATTTTAAATGCATATAAAATAAATTAATAAGATAAATAAATTAAATAAATTAAATGCATATCATGAACACAGGACATATTTTTAATGATTCTTTATTACATAAATTTGAAAAAATTTTGTTTCAACCATATACACTGATGAATAAATTATCTCTGTGGCATGTGCAATCTTATAAAGATGAAAACAAAATGCTCCTCTTTGATTTGATGTTTTAATCTTTTATCTAGGCACCTATAAGGTACTTATGCACATGTATTTATTTAATTTTGAACCCCATAATCAACAATGAAATTATGTGACACTTTCATCTTTCCTTTTGATTCGTGATTCGCTCTAGTATCACAAAACATTTTCATTTTATTAACACAGGAGAAGCTATGGAACTCACCAAAAACATAATCGTAATATGTAATTTTCTACCTCCCCCGTTTTTGTGGAGACAGAGTCTCACTTTATCGCCCACGGTAGAGTGCTGTGGCATCACACAGCTCACAGCAACCTCTAACTCCTAGGCTTAGGCGATTCTTCTGCCTCAGCCTCCTGAGTACCTGGGACTACAGGTGCCGGCCACAACGCCCGGCTATTTTTTTCTTACAGTTTGGCAGGGGCTGGGTTTGAACCCGCCACCCTCAGTATATGGGGCCAGCACCCTACCCAGCCTGAGCAACCGGCACTGTCCTTTTCTACCTCCTTTTTAACTTAATAGTGATTAACATTCAGTTCCAAAGCATTTGAATGAGTGATGTATTTTATTTCTTATATTCATATGTAATATGCTATTACTATAAACCTTGAGTTAGTTTCACCTTTATTATTATTTATATAATATTTCCCCATGGAAAACCTTTTTTCCCCCATAACAATTTCCAGGTAGTTTGGTTACATGAAATTTCTCTCAGAAAACCCCTAGCTGATACATAGTTCAATGCATGGATCTTATAGTTTTACTCACCTTGTTGACAGTAGCTATATAATAAATGCATGCTTTTGAGAAATATAATTCTTATCAGTATGTCTCATGATAAAGGTCTTTATATATTTTAAGAAGATGTAGTAAAACTATCTTCTCTGTAACTAATGAATAAAAATCAGACATTATAATAATAATTTTAAAGGGATATAACTGAGACACAAATTAAACAAAAATCCAGCAAAGGATTTAAAGAATATTAAAGTTTACCAGATTTTCCATAATCAAGAGTGCTGTGGCTTATTACTTATATCACTTAACTAGCTCCAATGGAAAGAGGAGAGGTTATATGGTTTACCTTGAAGAGCATTTTACAATGCCACAACCATCTTGAGGGCAATTCATCTTGATTTGCTCTTATAATTTCTGCTTAAATTGCATGTAATATACGTCCATAAGTATTAAAAATTTTGAGAGACCAGCATTTAAGATAAACATAAGAACTAAACGCATGATATATTTTACAAAAACAATAAATTAAACTTTATCAAAAAGAAAAACTTCTGCAAAAAACATTGTTAAAAAATTAAAGACAAACCACAGATTTGAAAAAATATTTCATATCCCAAGATAGATATTTCATAGTTGGATATTTCATATCTATCCATTTATTCTTATTTATACAAATGTATATGACAAGAAACCTGTATCTATAATTTGTAAGTAATTTTCACAACTCAATAAAAGGAAACAAACAGCCTAATTTTTTAAACAAATATTTGAACAGACATCTTACCAAAGAAGATATGTAGATGGCAGCTGAACCCATATAAAGATGCTCAATATTAGGGGTTCAATGGAGCAGATGATAATGAAAAACGTGATGAGATAGAGCGATACCAGTATATACTTGTGGAATGGCTCAGATTGAAAAGGATTGATGATATAAAGCTCTTGCAAAGATCAGAACAACCATAACTCATATATGTGCCTGGTGAGAATGCAATATGTTAAAGTCACATTGAAAAACATTTTGGCATTTGCCTAAAAAGTTAAACATATACTTACCAAGTGGCCCTAGCATATCAGTCTAAGAATAACAAAACATTAAGTTTAGGCATAAATTGAACACCTATATTTTTAGCGCCTTTATTCATAATTTCTCCAAACTAAAGAAAACCTAAGTGTCCTTCATTGTTAAATAGATAAACAAAAAACAAAACAAAAATCCTCTGGTCAATATGATGAACTTCTACTTGGCATTAAACAGGGATAATCTAGTGATATATACAACAACAGGGATGAATCCCAAATATGTGATGCTGAGTAAAAGGACTCAGACACAAAAAAGCAAGATTACATAATGCATTTCTTTTATATGACATTCTGAACAAGGTAATATAGGAAACACTTGCCTATAGAAGAGGATCAGAGGATAAGAGGGGTATGGACTACAGGGTATTTCAGGGGAATTGCGTGGAGTAAGGGAACTCCTCCATATCATGATCATAGTCATTCTAGCTCAATTATCTATGTTCAAATTTATAGAAAAATATCGCCCAAATGAGTTTATTTTATATAGAGAAAAAATAATGGAAATGATAATTACATTAGGTAGATTGACAGCAACTACATATAGGCACAAAGCCTAGATTCAGTGTGGATGAGCTCCGGATTTGTAAAAATATTCTAAATTGAAGGCACATTTCAGTCTTTGCTTACAATTTAGAACACATTATCCTATTAAAATGATGTTAGGATTGTAGTTAGTTTCTCAGATTGTCCCACCAGTGTCTGAATTTTAATCATCTTATTCTTTAATCTATGTATAATATCTAACCATCATCTTTCTGTGGAGAAATATGTATTAAAATCTACTTTGAGAGCTCAGAACTAATCATTGTACTGTTAGCAGCAGTTCCCTACTGGGTGTCAGGGTCATAGACTCAGTTAGAGACATAATATTAAATGTCAAAAAGTGTTATGTTCTTCATCTATATCTACACAAGTTACTTTTCTAAGTCAATCAAATTTCTAATATTTACAATCATGGGACCAGAATGACTGCAACAGCTGACAGTAACTGATGAACCTATGATATGGACATCCTAGAGGGTGAGTCTGGAAATAGTAAAATCTGGAACCTGGGACTCTCCAAAACAGTGTGTGTGCCTGAGTATGTGTGTGTGAGGGTGCGTGTGTGTGCCAAATGCAACTAGCTAATGTTTGTTGAAAAGCACCAATCTGCAAAACCCTCACTACATCTCCACACAGATTGTAGCATTTAGCAACAAAAGAGACTCTTTCGGATATATTCTATATTCACAAAGAGAAGCTATTTCATTCCCTTCGAGGAACTTGAAGAGGGAGACCACAAAATTTAGGGATTTCTGCAAGACTGAAAATTGAAATTTTCTGATTTTCCTTTGTGAAATTATTATGGGAAAAATAAGTATCAAGTACACAGAATGACAGTGATGACTGCTTGAAACTACAGCACTTGGTTCCCAGTAGCACAGGTTGACCACGTTCTATTTTTTCACAGTGAAACTCATCTGCCTGCAAGTTAGCTGCACAGGAGGTTGAGCCCTATATCCTTATCTGGGAAAATTAAGCTTGGAACAAAATAAGCGTACATAGTGTGATATAGCATTGATTTCCAGATAGGATTTTTCAAGGATATAACTTAGTTTCCTTAGAAATCACAGATGTCCAGATGAGTTTCATGGGTGGGAGTCCCAGTTCACCAAAGCCCATTGAAGCTATCAGCTATATACACTCAACCCATAGACCATAATTAAGGATAGGAATAATGGCCTACCAAAAAAAGGACTTCAACCTCACCACAGTAGGTCAGTTCATGAGATGTCTTATACTTTAGTCTTTAATTTTTGGCCAACTCAGGCCCAGAGAAACTAGTATAGGAGGTTGTAGAAAGGGGTGAGGGCACTTTAGGACTTCAATCACTAAAACCCCAGGTCTAGTCTGGAATCATGTGGGCTTTGGATAAAGCGTGAGAAAATATTTTGAAAATGAATAGGACTGAGCTTTGTTTTGGAGTTGAAATGAGATTGTTCTTAAAATAAAACAGACAAACAAGCAAGAATCAATGAAAAGTTATACAGTTGGACTCAGTTGTTATTCAGGAAACCTTCTCTCCAGTGAAAATGTGGTAGAGTTAACTGCAATTACTAGAAAAGTCTAACTTGCATTTTCGACCCAATGAGTTATGAAGTCTTAAAACATGGCTACATATATAATCTAATCTTCAAGATAATGCACATAATTGAGAAAATCATGGCTCAATATCAGTCAAATTGTGGTAATGTGGAAGAATAAAAGAAAATGTTCATTGAAATAAAGTATTTGAGGAGTCATAACAAGAAGGTCCAATAATTATGGAATATTACTAATAAAACTTTATCTTATGTACTAGAAGAATTTTCACAGGATCTGTTCATTTACATTGATTATTCATAGGCAAGAAATATTTGTATCTTCAATATAAATATTTAAAAAGAAATAAATCTAAGAAATAGACAAATACAGTGAAGACATTTCTGTAGCTCAGATACGTGTGAGATCCAATGGGAGCAGAGAGGAAGCAATTCTAAATATACTTGGTGTCAAGAAACGTTCTAAAATCTATAATACAATTACAGAATATTCTGTAATGCAGACAATCTCAAAAAATGCTGCAAATATTAATAGTCTCATTTTATATTTCTTGATTAAATTTTAATAAATGATTTATCTTTTATCTACAGGAAACAAAACAGTTTTAACTTTGTTCAATGCACCGATGTTCATATTATATTTATCCCTATGGAGCTGTAAACTTAGTTATATTTGGTAATAAAGTAACCAAAAAAATGGACATCAGCCACTTTTTTCTTTTTTTTTTCAGTTTTTGGCTGGGGCCAGGTTTGAACCCACCGCCGCTGGTATATGGGGCCAGTGCCTTACTCTTTTGAGCCACAAATGCACCCAGATGTCAACCACTTTTATTATGAGGACATAAGTGAATAGGTTTGTGTTTATAAAAATGTATCATAGTAGAAATGTTCAGATTTTTGACCACTCTGCTTTCATCACTAAGTTACTTTTAGTAACTTAACACATTTTTCATACAATATGAAAACTTTGTCTTTGTCTAGGTGACACATTCAATTGAATAAAAATGTATTAAGTAACTGCTATAAGGTGGGGCTTGTGTTAGATCCTAAGAAGACAATGATAAACAATATAGGCTCACTTGGGGAGACAGCAAAGCCAGCATGAACTACCAAACTTAGCATTATCACTGTAACAACACAAGTGAATTCCAGACACTATAGGATTTTATAAAAGAAATTAACTAAGTTATAAATAAAAGAGTGTGTCAGAGAAGAAATCCACATAGCCATATGAAAAATAATCCACAAATATTTCATTTTATCTATGAACTCTACCTTTATGGAAGAATCGTGACATTTTCTCATACTATGACTGATCGTCGCTTTACTAACTGATAATTCATAATATTTTTCTTCAAAAAGATCAAATGTCTTACCCTTTAGAGCCTTTTCTGACCCTAGCTCTTGATTTCTAAAAAGGCTGATAGGCTGAACAGGTGGATCTTGTTTTCATTTCATAAGATTTCTCTTCAGGATATGTATCATAATTACATCCTCGAGCATATTTGGTTTTAAATACTTGATCTCATAGAAAAGAATTTAGATCATCTAATCATCATAATTTCAATAGAAAAGTATAAAATAATCTGTATTATAAGTTCAGTGTCATATTAAAAGTATAAAATTTAAGTTTTAAATTATATACTATAATTTATAATATAATATACAATTTATATTTCTGTATAAACACAGTCTCCATTGGGGCATGCCTGCCCCATTGTTGTGGATGTGAGCAGGTGTCACGCTCTCAGACTAACGTGTAGGTATTCACAAACACATTTGTCACATGGTTCAGGTAATACATGTATATAACTGATACATTATTTTTATTTATGGCTCACAGTATAACACGCTACATACAATACTGACAGCAATAATTTCAACTGCAAGTGAATTTGATTATTTTATTTTCCTCTTCTTGGTTTACCTCTGTGTGACATTTATTCAAATAAAAATTAACTTGGAAACCTGGAAACCTCACTCTCTTTTTATTGACTTAATTTAACTTATTTGACCTATTTGGTTGCCTTACTTTCACTTCTAGTTACCCAGGTAGACAGGCGAAAGACACTGAGGATGTTTGTTCAACCTCCAATCTGCCACCTGATTTCCTGAAATAATCCCATTTACTGTTTTGGTCTCTTGGTGAAAATGGGACAGGGTTTCCTGTTTCTAGCCGGTTATACAGAAAGGACAGTAAAAAACCCTCAGAGGTCACTTGATTCTTTAGTTTACTGTAAAGATTTTTTTCTTCAGATATTTCAGGACTAGAGAGCAACAAAACATATGTTTGAATCAACTTTTATATACATAAAAGTCAATTGCCTTTTCTTCATCATGATACATGGAAGGTTTAGTACAACATCCAGGTGCTAAGGAGAAGTGTCAAAATGCACACATCAGCTGAAAAACTTGGCAAGAATGGAATGGTATAGAATCTAAAGGAGCACAGCATGAAAACTATTTGAATGGGTACTGAGTTAACTGAATACATCTTCTGGAAAAGTGATATTGCTGGATCAAATTATTTGGGTTCTATATAACAATATAATGTAATAATATGACATTTATTTCCCTTATAGTTAACAAATGTAGCATAGAATTTTCAAACATTTAGCCTTTCTTTTTCTTTTCTTGAGTAGCTCTTGAGACTAGGTCATGATTGAAAAAATAAATTAAATCATATAAATCTAGATATGAAAAGGATACTGGGAATAGTCCTATCCGTGTGTCTTTTACTAATGGATGATAAAATTAAGTTCTAAAGATGCTAGACACTTCAACAAAATTCACTCAGATCACTAATGAGGAATACCAGGAGCAGACGTTAAGAGGTAGGCTGATACCTTTCAAAGAATAAATTAAACTTAGTGAAAATAACTAAGATGATTGTAAGATCATGACAAATGTACTTCCAAATTTGTTATGAAATACACAAAATAGTAAAAAAATAATAATTTAATAATAAGTCCTGGCTTGTAAGAATGATGACTGGTCAATTACAATGATTTCTGAAAGATTTGCATTCTTCATGGTTGATTAAAAGGGGTTGTGGCTGCTTGTCAAATAAGGTGGATGAATAGGGAATATGACCAGGTGATGTGTTATCAAGACCTTTCTTACTAAAACTGTGGGAGATACATTATACATTTGTTTGGATGTCTTGGATTCTTAATTAGACCATTTATTTTTTAGAATGTTGATTCAAGGGTATTTTTGCAATCTCTTTTTGTATGAGGTTTAGGATAATGCATTCAGATGTTTAGAAATTTAAAGATTTTAACGTTTACAAGTTTTATATGCACTTTATTTTAAAATATGGGTGTTAGCATCAATAGACAACAGGAAAAACTTTTTTGTCCAGCCTCTAATTTATATTTAACTTAAATCTTTATTCACTAAGTACCTGTCTAAATCACATTAAAATAAGCTAAGTTAGGAGCAATTATTTTTTATTTTATCAGATTTATTTCAATATCTTTACTATTTCAGTGGTTTTCCTTTTTGTAATTTATTCAGAAGTGTTTATAACTTTTGAACACACTATTTCTCTGAAAAGTGTTTTTTCTTCATGTAGAAGTGTTTTTTCTTCATGTAGTAAATCACAATTGAAATTTATTGAAAAAATTTTGAACTGATAAAGACCTATGAATATTCTAATTTATAGAAATATTCTTTATGAATGATTATATGAAATGCCACCTTAGCTATCATTTTGTTAGAATTTAAAAATAGAAAGTCATGAGCTTTTCAGAGACTCAGAGAACCAAGTCTCAAAGAAAAGGAAATAGAAAATAATTAATGTTTCCCAAGAAGATTGCTTAAATAAACTATTTCAGATTCACAAACATTTTAAACAAGAAAATGGAATACTCAGCAAATATTTGTTCAGTACTTACTATGCATAAGCAAAGAGAGAAAATAATACACCATTCAACTCTAAAACTTATAATCTGAGAGAGTCAGACACACATAGAAACAAAAAATTATTTCCCTAAAAGGCAATAATTGATAAATATCACATGAAAGGTATAAGTAAAATATTACATAGTTCTGGATTTGCTTTTTTAAGTCTTTGGAGATGTACTGAATGCTGAAATTTGAGTGTCCATGGTATGTAGAAGGTGAACTCAAGTGGTAGCTAGCACAAACAAGAGGAAGAATAAGGCAGATGGGGGAGCTTACTATTAGAAATGTGGAAGAGCAGAAATCCATGGGGACATGAACGAGGACCTGAATATACCAAGAACCAAAGAATGACAGAGGAATTAAATTACAAGCAGACCAGGGAAATAAGAAGAACATGTAGCATGGCCATAGAAGATGATTATTGACACGTAGTTGAACAATTTGCATGAAACACTTTACCTCTCTAAGCTTTGGTTTCATCAAAGGGAAGAAATAAAATTCAGTAAACATTAATTGAACTTCTACATACCAGATTTTCCCCCTAGATATTGAAGATCCAAACTTAATGAGACATACTTTCTGCACTGAAGGAGATGAAAATTACTGAATAATATCAAAATAAAATTTTTCTATCCTAAAATTTTTTTGAGGACTTTTGTATCTATGGTCAACACAGATATTGACTTGTAGTTTTCTTTTTACATCGTATCTTTGACTTCTGGTGGTATCAGGGTGGTATTAGCCTCATAGAATAAGTTAGAGAGAATTTCTTCCTGTTAGTTTTTTTGGAAAAGTTTTAGGAGGATTAATGTTTGTTATGTTTTTTATGTTTGTTAGAATTCAGCTATGATGTACCTGTTAACTGGGTTTTATTATTGTTGAAATAGTTTTATTACTAACTAAATCGTGCTACTTATCATTATTCTGTTCAAGATTTCTTCCTGGTTCAATCTTGGGTAGTTGTGTATTTCCAGGAATTTATTCATTTCCTCTGTCTTCTAGATGGCAAGTACATAGTTGTTTGTAATAGTCTCTGATAATCTACTAAACTTGTATGATATCAGTTGTAATGTATCCTTTTTTACTTTTGATTATATTTATTTAGATCAACTCTCTTCTTGGTTAATCTAGCTAGTAGTTCATTAATGTCACTTATCTTTGTGAACAATTAACTTTTTATTCTGTTGATCCTTTGTATAGATTTCTGTCTCCATTTACTTTGGTTCTGAACTTTTTCTTCCACAACCTTGACTTTTGTTTATTGTTGTTTTTCCAGTCCCTAGAGATCTTATATTAGGTTGTTGGTTTACAATCTTTCTGCTTTTTTCATATATCCAATTGATACTATAAACTTCCTTCTTAGGACAGCTTTTATGGTTTCCCATAGGTTTTTGTATGTTGTTTTCATGTTCATTTGTTCTAAATACTATCAAAATGAATCTAATATCACATCAAAAAGATAATGCACTTCAATCAACTGGGTTTCAGTACCAAGGATGCAAAGATGTTTCAACAAATGCAAAATAAATAAATATATCACATAAAGAGAATTAAGACCAGGAGAAGCAGAGATCCTAACTATCTACTTAATATTAGTATTAAAAAAGATACATAGATTAATGGAACAGAACAGAGAACTCAGAAATAAAGTCACATACTTACAGCCAACTGATCTTTGACAAAGTAGACAAAAGTTCACACTAAAGAAAAGTCAGTAAATGGTGCTGGGAAAATTGGCTTTCCATGGACAGAAGAATAAAACTGGATTCTTATATCTAACCATATAAAAAAATAAACTCAAGATAGATTAAAAAATTAATTATAAACCCCCCAATTATAAAAATTCTATAAGAAACTTTAAGATAAACTCTCCTGGAAATTGGTCTACACAAAGAATTCATTATTAAGACCTCAAAAGTACAGGCAACAAAAACAAATACAGACAAATCAGAGTTAAACTGAAAAAACATGTCCACAGGAAAAAGAATAATCTATGAAGTGAACAGCCAACCAGAATGGCGGAACTTATTTGCACACTTTGTGTCTGATAGCCAATTAATATCAAGAATTTACAAGAAACTCAAACAACTCAACAAGAAAACCAAATATCCTCCTTAAAAAGAGGGGAAAGGACATGGGAGGTCATTTTTAAAAAGAAGACATGGAGGAAAAATAAAGTTTCCCCACTGGGAAAAGTTTACAGCTAAGGGTTAACAGAAAAGCAATGGCTCAAAATAAGCACAAGAAATACCAAGAAAAACTGCAAAACACTGCGGATAGTAGTAAACATGTCCTTATAAACTGGTTTATCCTGTGATGTGCAGGTAGATTTTATGTCATTCACTAAAGAAAAAGATTTAAGATACCACAATGGGGAGTGTGAATTTTATTCTCCAGAGAAGTCCTGTGCAATGCAGGGGTGAATACTCTGTGTAAATAATCTCCAATAAACTTGTTTATGATGCAAGTTGGACTTGCCTGAGTCATTTTTTGGTCTCTTTAGCCTCTTAGAGGGCAGTTTATCTACATTGTTCTAGGATTTTCCTGAGACAGACATACAAAAGGCCAACAAGCATATAAAAAATACTCATCATTACAAATTATTAGAGAAATGCTAATTAAAACCAGAAGGAGATATCATCTTATACTAGTCAGAATGGATAATATTAAAAAGATAGCAAATAATAGATTTTGGTGAGCATGCAAAGAAAATGGAACTCTTGTACATTGCTGGAAGGTATGTAAATAGGTACAACCTCTATGGAAAACAGTACGGAGATTTCCCTAAGAACTAAAAATGGAATGACCATTTAATATATCAATCCCACTACTGGGTATCTACCAAAAGTAAAAGAAATAATTATGAGTAAATATACTTGTACTCACATGTTTATCACAGCACTATTCACAATAGCAAACATATGGAATCAACCTAAGTGTCCATCAACAGACAACTAAAGAAAATAGTGAAGAAAGAAAAATGAATAAAGAAAATATGGCAGATATGCACAACTGAACACTATTTAGGCATTAAAAAAAAGAAAGAAATTATGGCTTTTGCAGTAATCTGAATAGAACAGGGTGCTTGTTTCTTATGTGAAACAACTCAACACAGAAATACAAACAAATACTACATATTCTCATAAGTTGGAGCTAAATAATGTGCATATATTCATGGATATGGAATATGGAATGGCAGACAATGGACACTAGGAAGTGTGGCTGAGGGAGTTGCAAGAGCGTGGATGATTAGAAATTATCTAAAGGGCCAATGCACATTATTCTGGTCACGTATACATTAAGAGCCCAAGTATAACACTATGCAATATATCCACATAACAAAATTACATTTGTACCCCATAAATTATTGCAGATAAAAATTAAAAACACAAAATAAATAATTTTGCTTAATAAAAGCAATCAAAATTAGCTGAATTCCTACTGTATACAGGTTTATATAGTGAGAAGTAGTAAGGGGGAAGGGCTTTAATGTTAAGCAGACCTCAATTAGGACTGTCTCGCCACTAATTCCCTGGAAAACACTTAATTCCTGTCAATCTGTTGTTTCTTACTCTGGAGAATGTGAATAATCACTTTCCAAAGTAATAAATACACTACATGAGTTATTTATTCTTTTCTGTTTGGTCACTTATTCATCATGACACACCTTAGTGCCTAGGACAATACCTTGTCCAGTAGTCGATCAAAGAATATTTGTTGAATAGAGTTTTGGGAAAGATTAAATGATATGATTTGTTTAAAGTGCTTATGCACAGGGAGCAGCATATATAAATGTCAACAAATGTTTATTATTTTAAAAATAAAAATTCAGCTTAGAAGTGATAAAACATTACTGGCTTTCAGCTATTGAATTTCTTACTTGTGAAGAAGAAAGAAATATTTTGGGAAAATATGCACGGGCACTATTCAGTGAGAAAGTGTTGATATTCATTCTATGCTTTAAACATCTGAATTACCAATCAGAACAACAACAACAATGACAAAAATAAAATAAAAGTAGGGCATCAATAGGGAATGATTCTTCCTCAGTTTATCAAAGGTAGTATATGTAAATTCTCAGGGAAAAATAACTAAATTGTCTTTCAAATAACACTTTAATAAACTTTAGTTTTGTTGTTGTTTTTTGTTTTTGCAGTTTTTGGCCAGGGCCGGGTTTGAACCTGCCGCCTGTTGTATATGGGAGCCCTATCCCTTTGACCTCCCAGGCACCACCCCACTTTAATGAACTTTAAAAAATAAAAAGTCTGTCTTTTCCATTATGCTTTTGGACAAGGAGTTAATAGACATGGAGTCACAATTATAATTCTAAGAACCAACACGTTTTTTTCAGATATTTAAGGTTTCGTTTATTGATTTACCCTTTTGTTTTCAGAGAAATTGCTTAACCAATCCAAAGATAAGATAACTCACATGAGGCCCACAACTTTGCATGTTAATCTGTTACACACATAAGGAAAAAAACACCAAACATAAAATAAGATAAACTGGTGAAGGTGAATTAAAAGTAATGGATTTTATTAAAAAATATATTGTAGTGGATTTGCTATTTTTAAATACTATGTGGTGGTTTGCACTCACATGTTCTAGGTGATGAGATTTAATTCTAGAAAGATTAAATCACTGGGTAAGCACGGAAAGCACGCTGGTGGCAGTAGTCACATTATGTCTGGTCTCTTAAGATTTACATTTATCTCAGAGTTGACAATGTTCATCCACCCTGATTTCTAAAATCTTCCCACTACGCCATGCTTTGCTTCCAAAAAGAAAATATTCTTGTTGTCTATTCTGAGTAAAATGTATATCAAAAATATTCTTGGTTGATGGAAAGCATTACATTTTTGCTCATTTTAACAGAGGGAATAACTAGCACATATATTTTCTTAGTAATTCATTATTAACACCTATTCTCAAGTTGTTATTATCAGTTTCATTACTAGTTATTAACATACCTACTGAGGGTTAAAAGAAAGGAAGAAAATACAAAGACTGAGGCGAGAGCCTCAAGTTCTTTTGTTGGTACTTAGTTCATTTATTTTGACAAGTGCAGTTTAATTTTAACAACTGCCTTAATCAGCCCTAATGCTGACTCACTCCAGGGAACACTGACAAGAGCCAGAATCCACTGGCAGAATAGGTCTTTCCTGCCTTGTGATAGTACTCAGAATATTTACTGCTATTGTTTATTTGATGATAGTTTTTTTACATCAACAATTAAAACACTACCGAGCATTTTCTATATCTGGAGTGCTATGAGAATTGACATGAGAAATAACTTTAAGATTTTTTTCCCTAATCCAAATAAAATTTTAGCTATCAGTCAAATGTTTTAAAAAATTTCTACCCAAGAATGGACAATTCCCTAGTCTATTTCTGAAATTTACCTTTTCTAGGTTTGATGAGTGCTCCAAGTCCACACTGAATTTATGATATTTACACCCTGTCTTTTTTGAATGACAAAATAGATTGTAATGCAATACTAAGGGAATCCCCTTTAAAGGTAATAGAAAAACAGCTTGCCTGCATTTTCTCAAAGCTCGCATTGTCAATAAAGACAGAAATTTAAATTTAGCGGAAACACTGTTATAAAATGTCTCTGTCAAAAACGTTTTACAAAGGGTTAAATCGAGTCCTAGGAATATGCACACACATATGTAAATAAATAAAGAAGATTTTTTGTTCTCAAGTTGGGGATAAAACATACCCAGAAGTGAATTTACCATACAGCATAAAATGTGTTAAATATATGATCATCATTAAGTTTAAAAGACCAAATTAAACATGCACCTGTCCAGGGCCTGGGTAGAGATGGTGAAAGGGAGCTAGTGATACACTGAGGGGACTACGCATTTTTCTAATATTTTTAAATTCAGTCAGTTAAATTTATTGCGTTATTCCACTTCTGCTTCATCTCCATCATACTGTCCTTTACACTGGTGGCCTTGGGGTGACTGTGGGCATTTTTGGAATCTGTATAAAGGAAGATGAGTTGGAAATGCCCTTTGTTTGACTTTAAAGAAGTAGTTGTGTGGTTCAGTTGTATTCTTGTAAAGAAGCTGCTGTAATATATAAAAGCTTTCTGGAAGAACTTTTATCATCAACCACTTCAATTTATAAGATATGTACCAACTTAGAATGCCTGGCACAAACCAGAAGTTGAAGAACCAGGATACATCATATTTTGTGTCTCGCATGCAAAATGTAGAGCCATATAGGCAGTGAAGTAAAAATCAGATTTGACATGTACAAAACAAGTTGCTGGTCTGTAGAAAATTCTTCCAATGATTACACCTACAAAATTGAAGCAGAAGATTTTAAAATCCAGTAAAAACATAAATTCTCTTCTTTCATGAATATACTCAACAAGATAGTACATACAATTATAAATGTACTATACAATAAGCTTATTTTAAATTATTTCTCTATGAAATTAACAGAATTATTTTTATACAAAGAAGAAAATTATGACAAAATTTTCAAGGCACAATAATATCACTTAATCAAATATTTGGAAAATAATAAATAACTCAAATTGTTTAATGATATAATTTATAAAATGTGAATAAGTTCTAGAGTTCTGCTCTAGACTAAAACTTAATGCTGATAGTTAACAATACTGTATTGTTTACTTCAAATATTATTGGGAAAGATCTTATGTTAAATGTTCTTAAAATAAAAAATAAAAACAGAACACAAAGAAGCTAAAGGAAATACTACAGGTGATGAATATATCTATTACTTTTTGATACTACTAAATATAAATAAAAATGACCTGGTTAATGAGTTACATCAACTAGAAGTTTATTTACCATTTATTATTGTGCAAGAAAATTTAAAAAGCTTTAGTTTTATATTAAATTTGATATGTATATGATAGATGCCATTAATATGTGCCATTGTATCCACACACACATACTCTTATACTATAGTCCTTAAAAAGCTTCTACACAGAAAAGGAAATAATCATCAGAATAAGTAGAAAACCTACAGACTGGAATAAAATACTCACAAACTGTACATGCAACAAAGGGCTAATATTCAGAATCTGTACATAAAAAAAAATCAGCAAGGAAAGGAGAAGAACAACCAACTCCACTCAAAAAAGGGCAAAAGACATGAAAGTTTTCAAAATAAGATAGAGAAATGGCCAAAAAAATTTATGAAGAATGTTCTACATCACTACTCATTGGGGAAATACTAATTAAAACCACAATTAAATA
Organism: Arctocebus calabarensis; assembly: GCA_963573935.1. Lineage (NCBI taxonomy): Eukaryota > Metazoa > Chordata > Mammalia > Primates > Lorisidae > Arctocebus > Arctocebus calabarensis. Next base: position 15,540 of record CAUYON010176744.1, read on the forward strand.
CACTTTACCCACATCAGAATGGCCCTTACTAAAAAGTAAAAAAAAAAAAAAAAAACGATAGATGTTGGTGCACATGTAGTGAAAATGGAATACTTATACTGTTGGTGAGAATATAAATTAGTTCCACCTCTGTGAAAAACAATATAGAGATTCCTCTAAGAGCTAAAAGGAGACTTATCATTCAATCCGGCTATCCCACTACTGGGTATCCACCTGAAAGAAAAGAAACCATTTTACCAAAAGACACCTGTACATAAATGTTTATTGCAACACAATTCACAATTACAAATATGTGGAATTAAATTACATCCTCTTCAATTCATGAGTAGATAAAGAAAATTGGATATATATGTATACACCCACCATGAAGTACTACTCAGCCAGGTAAAGGAATGAAATAATGTCTTTTGCAGCAAATTGGATAGAATTGGATAGAATCATTATCCTAAGTGAAGTGTAACAGGAATGGAAAAACAATCACCAAATGTCCTCTGTAATAATTGGGAGCTAAGCTATGAGCATACCTAGGCAAAAAGAGATGTAAAGGTCATAGAAAACCAAAAAGGGGAAAGTGAGAAGGTGAGGGGTAAAAACCTATCTATTAGTACAATGGATGCTATTCAGGTGGTGGCATTATAAAAGCCTTAACTTAAGCATTTTAAAAAGGTATTCATGTATTAAAAACATTTGCACCAATTACTATTTTGAAATTTAAAAATTAAAATTTATGAAAGAAAAATTCTGCTTTTAGCTCTTAAGATTATGATTCAAATTTGGGCTAGGCATTCATGAGTCAGTAGAATTTGTATTGGCAAAAAAGATGTAAGCAAAGACAAAATATTAGTAAAGATCAAAGTTGCTTATGAAGGGATGAAATTTGGAGAAGATGATTTGCGCATGAGGTGTGTGATTGTGATATTAAGTAGTTTGACCTCAAATAGTTTATAATACATTATTTAGAAAATGTGGAGCCATTGTTATTGAGAAATAGATTAATGTTTTTTTTTTCTATTGAATATAGTACACATGGCTGACTGACAATCTGACATGAAAATGAGGGAAAAGTTTTGTGTATTGAATGACTGAGAACACTGGATCGATTTCAATGTCATATTCCCTTATTGGTTTCTGTGATTTAAAGTGACTTAAATGACTTAAGAAACTGAGTAAGACTTTTTTTATTGGACAGGGCTAGGTTTGAACCTGCCACCTCCAGTATATGGGATCGGCACCCTATTCCTTTGAGCCACAGGTGTCACCCTGAAAAAGATGTTTTAATTTTTGTCATCATTATTCAAGACAAAGCATTTCTTTTCATAATTTATTTATAAAAATTAAATGTTCTCCTCTTATTTATTTACAAAAGTTAAATTTTCTTTAAATATCAGGTACCCCATAAATAATATTCATAATCTTTTAAAAACTCAAATTAAATACCATTTGCCAATTCATTATCATTTGTATATTGGATAGATGCCTGCAGAACCTTATATGTGTGTGTTTATCATGTTGGTCTAGTCAATCTATAGACAGAGAAGATGAGCAAAGAGCCTCAATTTGCCATCAGACATAAGCCTTAAATTACTACGCACACCCAGCATGGTAACATATTGGTTATGTCTCAGCAGTATTGATCTTTCACGACATTCCATCTGCCAAAACTGAAGGAAAGAATCAAGGCTTCAGAATCAGGACTCCACATAGAACCATTTGGAAATGTAATTTTTAAGAAATTATTTAAAGAAAATTTCACCAACAAGGATCCAATAATTGAGTAATCAAATTTCTATTCATATTGTACTTTAAATGTCCAATAAAATGAGCACCATTTGTGAGCTCTATCTATTCTGACCCCTTATACAACAAACAAATAAACAAACAAAAAACTCCATCTAGCCTCCCCGCCCCAACCAGTTTCTGTTTCTATTGCTAAAAGTATCTAATAATAGGTATGATTGTGAATATTATTTTTCTTTTCTTTTTTTTTTGAGACAGAGTGTCACTCAGTCTCCCTGGTATTGAGTACCTGGCATGATAGCTTATAGCAACTTCAAATTCTTGGGCTCAAGTGATCCTCTTGCCTCTACCCCACAGTAGCTGGGACTACAGGGACCTGCCACAATGACCAGCTATATTTTTAGAGACAGGGTCTTACTCTTGCTCAGGCTGGTCTTTTACTCCTGAGCTCAGGCAGTCCACCTACCTCGGCCTACCGGAGGGCTAGGACTGTAGGCGTGAGCCTCCAAATCCGGCCTTATTATTCTTTTTTAATGTTTGCATATATGACTAACAAATTCAAAATATACACTTAAGACAACTGATAGGTCTGGAGAAACAGGCTGATATTGCCATAACCTATCATTATTTATACTTACTGATATTTGTTTTATTTTTTCTTTCCTTTTTTTCACATTTGCTCAAAACTAGGAGTTACTATCTCGACTTATTTAAAAGCAAGGTGTTTTTGTATATTCCCCCTACATCTTCACCATAGCTGTTTGTACTCTCCAACCTTATCTAATGAAGAAAATCAATATGTTTCATCCCCAGATATAGAGGATTGTTAAATTAAAGACACTGGAAATGCTGGGAACACTCTGCTTGGCTTCTGTTTACCTGATGGCAGGGAATAAATCCTTCCTTACTGGAGACAGCCTTGTTTATAGGCTTGGGGAGGCTACTGGCAGACGCCCAGAGGAATCTGGGAACAGACTTTACTAACTTCTCACATTTTCTTGTCTTTTCAAAGACTGAAAATGCTCTCTCATTTGTCTTGTCACTATGCAGGATTTATGGCTCTTTGTTAAAATACTACTTAAGCAAGGCCCTTAAATCTTGAGAAAGAAATACTTTCGACTTGAGACATCTCCTTAGTGGTGGGGACAGCATCTGTCAATAAACTTCTGCTTGTTTTCCCTTTGTTAATCACACTTGTGTTTTCAGGAAAGTGTCTTAACTAGAAACCCCCAAAGCAAAACAAAATAAATTGTTTCCTTCCCTACAATAGTACATAATTAATATTGTGCTTTTTTAAATAAATACCATTATTTTTCGTTATTTCTATACAACACTAACTTAACAACATGAAAAATTAAAGTATCTGTAATTTTTTTTTTTTATTTTTTTTTTTGCGGTTTTTGGCCAGGGCTGGGTTTGAACCCACAGCCTCCAGCATATGGGGCCGGTGCTCTACTCTTTTGAGCCACAGGCACTGCCAGTATCTGTAATTTTTTGTAGGATTACAAACAAGCATTTGCTCTTATGCACTTTTAATCATAGTATCCTCTGGGCGAATGAATTCAAATAAAATGTCACACTCATTGGATATAGGCTCATTTAGCTTATGCATAATTTATTTATTTATTTATTTATTTATTTATTTATTTATTTTTATTAAATCATGGTTTTGTACATAAATGCAATCCCACAATGTGCTGATTTTACATACAATTTGAAATATTTTCATTGAACTGGTTGACATAGCTTTTGTGGCATTTTCTTTATTATTGTGTGAGACATTTATATTCTACATTTAGTAAGTTTCACCTGTACCCTTCTGAGATGCACGTAAGTGTGGACCCACCAAATACTCTCCCTCCATCCCAACCTCTCCTCTCCCTTCCTCTCCTTTGGTCCTTTCCCCAGTTATTGTGCTGTAATTGGGTTATAGCTTTCACATGAAAGCTATAAATTAGCTTCATAGTAGGACTGAGTACATTGAATACTTTTTCTTCCATTCTTGGGATACTTTGCTAAGAAGAATATGTTCCAGCTCCATCCATGTAAGCATGAAAGAGGTAAAGTCTCCATCTTTCTTTAAGGCTACATAATATTCCATGGTGTACATATAACACAATTTATTAATCCATTCGTGGGTTGATGGGCACTTGGGCTTTTTTATGACTTACCAAATATGAATTGGGCTGCAATAAACTTTCTGATATAGATACCTTGGTTATAATGTGATTTTTGGTCTTCTGGATATATACCTAGTAGAGAAATTATAGGATCGAATGGCAGGTCTATTTTTAGGTTTCTAAGTATTCTTCAGATATCTTTCCAAAAGGACCATATTAGTTTTCATTCCCACCAGCAATGTAGTAGTGTTCCCTTTTCTCCACATCCGCACCAGCATCTCTGGTTTTGGGATTTTTTTTTTGGTTTTGGGATTTTGCAATGTGGACATTTCTTAAACTGATAGAGGCCATCTACAGTAAACCCACAGCCAATATCGTATTGAATGGAGTTAAATTGAAATCATTTCTGCTCAGATCAGGAACCAGGCAAGATTGCCCATTATCTCCCCTGCTCCTTAACATCGTAATGGAAGTTTTAGCCATTGCAATTAGGGAAGAAAAGGCAATATAGGATCAGAAGAGATCAAACTTTCACTCTTTGCAGATGATATGATTGTACATCTGGAAAATACCAGGGATTCTACTACAAAACTCTTAGAAGTGATCAAGGAATACAGTAATGTCTCAGGTTACAAAATCAATACTCATAAATCTGTAGCCTTTATATATACCAATAGCCAAGCTGAGAAAACAGTCAAGGACTCTATTCCATTTACAGCAGTGCCAAACAAGATGAAATATTTGGGAGTTTACCTAACAAAGGATGTGAAAGATCTCTATATGCATAGTTTTTTTAAAAAAATAGTAATCACAAATAAATATTGTAAAACTTTACACAAATGAATATACTGAAACTTTACTATAAAATCAAGAAAAAGAAAAATCTTGACTTATTCCTGGAAGCATGAAGTTAGTTTTAGAAAACGTACTAAAGGAACATAATCATTAAATATAGTTCCAAAAAAAAATTCTCAAATATTCAGTTTTGAAAATCTACCTACTTGAATGTGCAATAATAAAACACACAATGGAATTTCTATCATTTAATTTTTCTCATTACAAAGTGGCAAAACATTATTACTTTATTGATCATTATTTCGAGGGCAATCTATACCAAATTACCTCTTTTCCATTTCTTCCTTATTTTTAAAAAATGTTAACATTAAGAATATTATTAATAATAGTTTAAAATTTGACTTTGCTACATGTAATGTGGAATGTTTCAATTTAAATTTTAATCTATATGCAGTGGATAACATTTATTTTCTTCCTATGAATCTTTCACACCTACAAATATTCCATTAACTTAAATCATCTGTATTCCTGAAACCCCAAATTACATGGACACAGGAAGCTGGCTGAAAAACAAAGCAATGACATGAAAACTGGTCTCTTGACACATCTTTAAATACTGTTTCCACCATGTACTTCTCCAGATGTTAATACTCTGATTAGTGCATATTATTAAACACTGAATCTGGTTGACTAGGATTTCTAATCTGAATCTCACTCGTGATCAGTGACTTCAAAGAGTTCGCAATTTAAAACTGAATGTAAAACTCACATAAGTCACCAATAAATTAAAAAAATATATCTTATTATCTATAACAAAATGAATAAATTAATTTCCCTAAAGGAAGACAGAGACATTCATATAGTGCAAAATACTGAAAATAAGAAATAGTAAACTGATGACAAAAGGCTTGTTGACAAACTCTGTTGTACCTGATTTTACATATTGGAACTGTTTAGGGGAAACTCACAACATATTTAATTGTTTGAAATAATACAAATAAGTTAGAAAATACATATTTAAAATATGATCTTATGAACAATTCATATTTACAACAGTTGCCTGATGACCAATCTCCTGAAGGGAGATTATGTATCCTCTTTTGCAATTTGCTGTTATTTTTGAGTGTACGGATTTTTAAAACTAACCTTTCTTTCCTTTCTTCCCATTAAATAAAGAGAGCAGTGATGGTTTAGTGTCACCTGAATAAATATTACTCACCTAAAGATGAATCAAGAATCTTAATTTTAAGTCTAGGAAATAAATGAAAATATGAACACATGCTTTATATTTTCTAAATCAGTCTATTGTTTACTTATTTTGCTGGCTTTACTATTGAATGGATCTTATTTTTATTAAACTAGAATACAAACATATGTAGTTCTGAAAAACTTATTTTTAAAGCATGGGTTTTAAGAATGCATGTTGTGTAACTAAAGAACACTATAAAACCATGGCCCCTTTAAGGAGGAAGGAACTTGACCTCCCCTGAACAGAACTCTGGCCTTGTCCTTGGCTAACTTCTAAGCCCTTGGAATTTCCCAAGAGAAAGGCATGTCTCTTGTTACTCAGGGTGGGTACCTGAGATTATTTATACCTGACAGTTAATGTTTACAAGGTAACTCATGTGAGCCTCTGAAACCTCCACATAGGTCTATCCTCTTGGGTCGAGAGGATTAGAGGCAGAATACAGTAAAGTGGTCCATGGGTCAATCATCTTAGGTAATGATGTTTTGATAAGAACTCAGAAGGTCAGGTGAAAATAATCAGAGCTGCAGGTTTGGATCCAGACACTACCCTATGCACTTCTTCTTTTGGTTGGTTTTAATTTGTCTTATTTCTTTGTAATAAACTAACTGTGAGTATAATGTGTCAGTTAGTTCTGCAAGTCTTTCTAGTGAATTATCAAACCACATTAGTATGGTTTAAGGAAAATCCTGAACCTAGGGGTTGTTATTAGAAGTTTTGGGCCAGTGCCTAGGCAGCCTTAACCTTGTGGTATGGTTAACTCTGGTTCTCATAATTCAACAAATTAAACTGTTATAGTGCAATTCTTTTACTTAGCAAAGTCTGAGTATCAAGGGATGGATCTAATTCTGAATTTTCATTTCTATGTACCAAACAGGTAGCCCCTAAAAAGAAACCATTCAAAATTTTCAATTAATTGATTTCTAGAATATGTACTTGTTTTTCTTTTACTCAAAATATTTGCACATTAGAAAAAAATCCAGTTTGTAAAAGTATGTGTAAATATATAATTTATATATTTAAAAATAATAAACAGGTAATAGTTTTGATTAATACAACTTTTAAAATTTAAAATATCTATGTAGTCAATGAATGTTTGGCTTTCATTTATGTTTGATTCACTAGTTACTATTTATTGTGATCCACTGGTATTTTCACAATGTTCTCATGAGACTCATTCTTGTCAGACTTCTAATAGTGACTAAGGGCAAACATATTCTGATGATATCAAAACAAATATATTTGATTCTAATAGATAACATGTTAATAGGGAAATGTTTAAAAATATAATTTTAGGTGAAATATAAAGTATCTCATACATGTCAACTGATTTTCTAACAGTATTAGTTAAACACCAGACCCTAGCATAAGGACAATGCATTCTCAAAGCTGCTTGAAAGAATAGTACAGTAAGCTATGCTTTAGTGGCCATCATTTTAGTAGAATTATGAGACAATTGCAAAACACTAGAAAATAAGAAAATTTTTCATTCTTTTTTATTTCACTTTTGAACTCAAAGCTGGCCCACTTTCCCTACAGGTGATGCAAAATACTCATTTTTATTTTTGAATGATCAAATTTTCCATTCCCTAGTGGCTTTTTCAGTCTGGATAATGATCTTCAAATCTTTGTAGTGAGAAAAAGACAAATTGCTTAGATGGGAAATGTTCCAGAAAGTAAGCTCCAATACTTGACCCAGTGTCAGACTGGAGTCTGGCTGCTTATTTTCCCACTTTAATGATGCTAACCTGCAGTTATGATGGAGAAACGGATATATATTTCTTTATGGAGACCTGTTGTTCAGTATCACAAAGCCTACATGTTATGCAAGAGAATTAATGACTTGGCAGGAAAAAAGAGTTGAACCCTGCTGGCTTGTAGCCAAAGAGTCGACTGATTTATTAAGTTAACACCAACAATGTATAAGGCTTTGATTTCTAAAGTGAGAAAAAAAAATACTTATCAGAAGTACTTTTAAGAACAAGCAATTCTTTTCTAAAGTCACAAAAAATTATTAGAAGGCAAATATTTTCTTTTTAATATGTGAAATAAAATGTTTCCTCTTAAAGCTAGAGGACCCAAATATCAATAGTATGGTGAAGTATTAATAATTTTTGGTTAGTTAAACTTAGCACTTAAAAAATCTTGCCATTATGGCAGGAACAAGAGCAGATGGAGTTAAGATGATTAAGAAACTTCTGCCTAAGCACTTGGATACATTAGCAAATAATCAAATATTTTTGAAAAAATTGAAATACGTTCTAGTAAGAGGTGTGGAAGAATGCCAGTTTGTAAGGAGCAACTGGGTTCTTTAAAGAGAAAAATATATTAGCAGAAAATCATCATGGTGTTCCACTTAGCACATATTATTTTAAAAATGTATTTCCTCATACTATAATAAAACTTAACATAATAAAATAGAAAGTAGAAATATAGTGAACTAAAAAATAGAAAATAAAATGTGATACTTTATGCAACAGCACTTTTATTAAGAAATATATCTAATACCCATAATTCCTATAATATTTTATTATATTATATATAAAACATATTACATATTGTGATACATAATATTTTATAAATTACTCCAAAACTATAATTTTCCACAAAAAATTTCACAAAGAATTGAAGGTAATTTTTAATAGTTTAGTCTGCTATTATCTATTGTACTTTTCTTATTGAATATACAGATTTTCCTTCAATAATGACAATAGAATATTTTTAAGTAATTATTTCTGTGTGTAGTTTCTGTTTTCTGCTTATTTTTAATAGATGCTTTTCTCTTTTGTTAGTTTTTTAAGTTAGTGGTATGCCACCAATTATTTCTGTTTTTTTCCTTTCCAAACAATGTAGTTATTTCCAGTCCAAAAAAATTCTTTTTTTTTTTTTTTTTTAATGGTTGGGGATTCATTGAGAGTGCACAAAACCAGATTACATTGATTGCTTTTATTAGAGAAGTACACTCTTATAATTGTGACCTGCCCCCAAAAGGTGAACTGCAACCCCTGTCGCCCCACCCCCTCTCTTTCCCTTTCTCAGATATCCCCACCTCCCACAGTGTACTAGGACATTAATTGTCCTCATATCAGAATCAAGTACATAGGATTCTTATTTCTCCATTCTTGAGAAGCTTTACTAAGAATAATGTGTTCCACATCCATCCAGGTTAACACAAAAGATACAAAGTCTCCATCTTTGTTTTAATGGCTGAATAGTATTCCACAGAGTACATATACCACAGCTTGTTAATCCATTCTTGGGTTGGTGGACATTTAGGCTGTTTCCAAATCTGGGCGATTGTAAATTGAGCTGCAGTAAACAGTCCAGTGCAAGTGTCCCAGTGGTAAAACGATTTTTTTTTTTTCTGGGTAGATGTCCAACAATGGGATTGAAGGAACAAATGGGAGGTCTAGCTTAAGTTCTTTGAGGGTTCTCCATACTTTCTTTCAAAAAGGTTGGATTAGTTTGTAATCTCACCAGTAGTGTAAAAGTGTTCCCTATCCTCCACATCCATACCAGCATCTGCAGTTTTTTCGATTTTCTGATCTGGGCCATTGTCACAGGAGTTAGATGGTATCTCAGGAGGGCTTTAATTTGCATTTCTCTAATAATTAGGGATGATGAGCATTTTTACATATATTTGTTAGCCACTCATCTGTCTTCTTTAGAGAAGGTTCTATTCATCTCTCTTGCCCAGTGATTTGAGAGATTGTTGGCTCTTTTTATGCTGATTAATTTGAGTTCTCCCTAGATCCTAGTTAGCATGTAAAAGACTGAAACTGGACTGCACTTTTCTCCACTCACAAAAATTGATTCAAATGGATAAAAGACCTAAACTTAAGGCATAAAATGGTAAAAATCCTCAAAGAAAGTATGGGAAAAACACTTGAAGATATTGGCCTGGGGGAAGACGTTATGAAGAAAACTTCTGGGGCAACAACAAAAATAGTCAAATGAGACTTAATTAAACTGAAAAGCTTCTGCACAGGTAAGGAGACAACAACCAAAGCAAATAGACAACATATACAGTGGGTTACCTATAGATTCTAGTTATCAAGTTTTTGTACAATTCATAATATACAAATAGCTTTTCCCATTCTGAATATTGTCTGTTGCTTTGGTTGTTATTTCCTTAGCTGTACAAAAGCTTTTCAGTTTAATTAAGTCCCATTTGCTTATTTTTGTTGTTGCAATTGCCACAGAAGTCTTCTTCATAAAATCTTTCCCCAGGCCAATATCCTTAAGAGTTTTCAAGGATTTTTATTGTTTCATGACTTAGATTTATATCTTTTATCCATCTTGCCTCAATTTTTGTAAGTTGTGAGAAGTGTGGGGACAGTTTTAGTCTTTTACATGTGGTTATCCAGTTCTCCAAATACCATTTTTTGAATAGGGATTCTATTCCTCAGTGTATATCCTTTTTTGGTTTATCATAAATCAGGTGGCTGTAAGATATTAATTTCATCTCATGGTTTTCTATTCAGTTCCAAAAGTCAATGTCTCTACTTTTGTGCCAATATCATGCTGTTTTGGTCACTATGACCTTTTAGTATAGTCAAAAATCTGACAGGTGATACTGATACCCCTGGCTATGTTTTGATTACTAAGAATTGCCCTGGCTATATGGGACTTATTCTGGTTCTGTACAAAACAAAGAATTATTTTTTCTAAATCTTGAAAGTATGATAATGGTATTTTAATGGAGATGGCATTGAATCTGTAGATTGCTTTGGCTGGTATAAACATTTTCACAATGTTGATTCTCTTCCCAGCCATGAGCATGGTATGTTCTTCCATTTGTTAATATCTTCTGCTATTTCTTTTCTTAGGGTTTTGTAATTTTCCTTGTAGATGTCCTGTACATCTTTTGTTATGTATATTTCTAGATACTTTATTATTATTGAAGCTACTGTGAAAGGAATTGTGTCCTTTAAAGGGCATGCAAATGGGTGCAGAGGAGGTCAAACTCTCATTCTTGGCCCATGAAATGATCTTAAACTTAGAGAACTGCAAAAACTCCAATGCAAGACTCCTGGAAGTGATCAAAAAATATGGTAATGTCTCAGGATATAAAGTCAATGTCCACAAATCAGTAGCCTTTATATACGCCAATAGCAGCCAAGTTGAGAATGAAATCAAGGGCACCATACCCTTCTCAGTAGCATCAAAGAAAATGAAATACCTAGAAATACACCTCACAAAAGAGGTGAAGGACCTCTATTAAAAAAAAAAATATATGAACCTCTAAGACATGAAATAGTAGAAGATATTAACAAATGGAAGAATATACAATGCTGATGGCAAGGAAGAATCAACATTGTTAAAATGTCTATACTTCCCAAAGCAATCTACAGATTCAATGCTATCCCTATTAAAATACCAATATCATAATTTCAGGTCTTAGAAAAAATAATTCTTCATTTTGTATGAAACCAGAAAAAAAACCTATATAGCCAATGCAATTCTTAGTAAGAAAAACAAAGCTGGGCATCAGCTTACCAGACTTTAGGCTGTACTACAAAACTATTGTGATAAAAACAGCATGGTATTGGCACAAAAAAATTGAGACATAGACATCTGGAAAGGAATAGAAAATGAGGAGATGAAACTAACATCTTATAGCCACCTAATCTTTGATAAAGCAAACAAGGACATACCGTGAGGGACAGAATCCCTATTCAATAAATGGTTCTGGGAGAACTGAATATCCACATGTAAAAGACTGAAACTGGACCCGCACCTTTCTCCACTCACAGAAATTGATTCAAGATGGATAAAAGACCTAAATCTAAGGCCCAAAACAATTAAAATCCTCAAAGAATATGTGGAAAACACACTGGAAGCTATCAACCTAGGGAAGGACTTTGTGAGGAAGATTTCTGTGGCAATTGCAACAAGAACAAAAATAAACAAAGGAGACTTAATGAAACTGAAACGTTTCTGTAAAGCTAAGGCAACAAAAACCAACACAAATAGGCAACCTACATACTGGGAAAGAATATTTGCATATTTTGAATCAGACAAAAGCTTGATAACTAGGACCTACAGAGAACTCAAATAATAGACATAAAAAGAGCCAACAATCCCTTATATCACTGCACACAAGAGATGAATAGAACCTTCTCTAAAGATAATAGGCGAATGAGCTAACAAACATATGAAAAAAATTATTCTTACAACACTGAACATAGTACTTTTATCCCATGAGTTTTTATGACATAGTACATGATAAATGAGCATTCCTGTAAACACTAACAGCAAATAATTTTCTCTCACAAGCCATATGATACATATAAAGAAAATGATTGTATTTTATACTGAAGTATTTTAAAAGCCTGCTGAGTTTTTCAGAGGACTAGACTAAAAGTGACATGCATGAAATCCTCCCCTAATTTACTCACTAACACTTCTTAATACATTAATGCTTTGTCTTTAACAAACTTAGAATCTTTTGGCACCATAGGGAAAAAATACCAACCTTACTATACAAACACATTACTTAAAGAACCAAACCAAGTTTGGATTATTAAATGATTTGAAAAGGAGCCCTAAGAACAGATTTGAAAACAGGAAGCCAAATTAAAAGGAATATGTTTTTTCCAAATTCTCAAAATGTTTTCAAAATGGCAAAACCATTTTTAATTTCCAGTGAGGATTCTGGATCTTGTTTTTCACTGAGGAAAAGCTCCCAGTTTGGAGTAACCCAAAGTCATCTTGTAAAGTATATCATTTTTATTATTGCTGAATTTTAAAATGTATAAAGTTTGAATTTTCAAACTGTTATAAATCAATGTATTTCATCTATTTTAAAACACTTATTTTAATTACGGTGATACCTAATTTTCCTGAGCCATCTCTTCTGGACAAACTGTCATCATTAACATGTTACTTAATCAGTATTTCAGACAATACCCACATTTTAGACAGTTTATATGATAATTAGAATTTTAAACATAATTTTCTTGGCATTTTCCCATTATAATTAACCTATTTCTACTTGCATCTTCACCATAAAAAAAAGGAAAATAATTATATTAAGAAAATTCTTTAACTGTTCGAAAAAAATCAAAGTGAGAAAACACTCAAAATAAAAAATATTTTCATGACAAAAAATAAGAAGAAACAATACGTATGATTTTTGAAACCAATAGAGAATAGTTAGTGTGATTAGGTTTCTAGGAAGCAGAACACGGGTACTGAGATACTGTTCTTTAGGAAAAAAAATAGATTTCTAAATTTTCTCACACAGTTTCACAAACTGCTTTTAGCTGATAAGCAGCAGGCAAGTTTTTCACCTTTTAGATGAGAAAATATTTAATGTTTATTCTTCATAATATATTATTGTAGCTTACAGGGAGAAGAAATATACACAAACAGAAAGTGAACCTGGAAGCCCTCATTACAGCTCAAATACTGACAAAGAAATCTTTCTTATTAATGACTTTCAACTTTATAAATTTCCTTAAATAGAAAATTTCTTCCCACATGAGGCCTGATAAAATAGTGACTATCTACAGACCCTGGTTGGCCTTCGCTTCCTGGCACTATTCTTCCTTTCTACAGTACCGGATGCTCTTGAAGGGAATTGAATCCCTTCCTCTGAGTGTAGTCTTGTTAGAAGGGCACTGTCTAATTCCCTGTGATCACTGTTTGTCTTTTACCTTAGAAGCTTGTTGGACCAAGTCCTTTTTCCATCCACTGCTTGACATAATCCCTGGCTGGCATGTGACCAGCTGATAATGAATTCATTATTATAATGTCATCATTATTAGTGGTCACAGCTGCAGGTCAGGAGGTGTTAACCAAATACCTGCCCACGTGAACTGACCAGTCATTACCTACTCTTTGCTTCTTAATTTTTAGAATTTTTCTTAATTAAACAGTCCGCAAAATTGGATTCTCAGAGTCCATTTGATTCTGCAAGTTCCTTAATCCATCTATAATTTCTTATTTAAAATATCTCTATTTGCTTTAAGTTATTTAAAGTTGATTCCTGTCACTAAGAACACTATTGACACTGTCTTCCTACTAATAATATGTACCCTGGAAATTTAATTCATCTATTAATATTTATTAAAAAATAATCAATACCAATCTATTTTATGAGACCTGAATCATTTGGCCTATAATTCTACATTGTGGTATGTTTCATTTGCTACGCCAAGGTCTAGTGATTAAGCATAAAATCACATATATTTTGAACATAATTTTAAAATCTGTAATATGCTTACACATAAATTGTTTCATTCAATCCTTTAAAAAACTATGTTTAAAAGAGAACAAATACTTCTCTCCTATTTTATAAATGAACTACCATTCAGTGAGCATGTAAAATTTCTGGCTACAGATCATAATAAGTGGTAGAACTGTAAACCAACTATTAAAGTCCATTTTTAGTGCTGTTTATCAGAGAACACGCTGCATCCTAACACTGTCAGTGAATCAATCAAAAAACAAGAGAGATAAGCTATTATCAAATAAAGAAATATGAAAAAAATAGAAGAGTTAATAAATAGCCATTGTTCAGGTTTAAAGTCATATAGAATAATATCTAGAGCATATGGAAATGTCATATTTCACTGACACAGTCATAAGAAATCTATATGCACACCATCAGATTATTTCTTATAACTTAAGGGGCCTTTTAGAAATTTCACTGGTCTCTAGGAATCTTCTGCCTTTTTCCAGAACACCTTCTCAGGAAAACTGTAGGAAACCTGAGAGGACTGGATTTTTTGCTTAAGTTTCTTCCTTTCTGCAGATGACCTCCAGGCCAAGGACCCTACTCCCTGTGCCAAAAATGGAATTTCTGAGTATTGATAGAGAATAGTTGACACCAAGAAGCATATTTGTTTATAAGTGGCACGTATTTGCAAGCTCTCAGAGAATATTCAAAGAAAAATACCCCATAACTTGTGTTGTCAAAGAATCTTCCTTCCTGAACCATGGCTGACAGACATAAGGAGAAATGAAGGGTGTGACAATGTATATGTGACCCAGAATTATATTTAGATTTAAGAGGTCAATTATTCAGCTGATATTTCTATTTGAATAAGCTTACACAGGAAAATGTGGGGATAAGTTGAATTTATGGTGATGAGCAGCAGAGCAGGTAGGGTCAGCAAAAGCAGAGTGATCCATGGTGGTAAAGAGCCAACAGGTCCCAAAGGCTAATGGATCAAAAGCAGCTGATCACATTATGTATCCAGCCCCACGCTCATAAGACCTTGCACACTGTGTGAAAGGTGACCGTAGCACTGGAGGAAATTCCAAATAGAGCAGTATTCACCGGCTTTCTTAAGGGAACAGTTGAGCTCTTGGTCAAAAAGCAGTTCAGTGAATTCTGAAGAAGGAGAACAAGCTCCATCAGAGTACTTTTGTTCTGAAGAATATACAGTCATATTGTATTGTGCCTGGTCCTCTTGCACTATTCATAATATTTGTACTGCATGATTTGTTATGAGAGTGCTGTTTTTAATCTCTGAAATATGGAAAACTTGGATCCTTCTTGACCAAATAACTGTAAACAATGACAGACTTATTGGACCTTACATAATGACATTCACACAGAACAAAATCCAGCTCTGTGTGAGGAATATGAACACTTACAACAGACAAAACAGAAAAACTTAATTTTTCTTCCTGCCTGAGTCATCCATCCCGCAGTGCTTGTACCGCACGTATTTTCTCTCCTGGGTTGACCTTCGTCTTCTTGTCCTATGTTTGCTTGTTCCTAATATAACGTTTAAACAGTAGGTCACTAGAAAGAGTGAGGAAACGATCAAACAGTATCCATAGCACGTTTACTTACAATAGTCCCAGCGTAAGATGAAGCAACTTTACAGAGCTGTATAATTTTTAATATGGTCTTAAATATGACACGACGTAATCTCTTTGCTTTTATCTGATGGTGAATTCTAGTGTCAGGAAAGGACTTTCTTCCTGTGTTTCTTTTTTCTTCTTAACCTGTTATCCAAGTAACATAAGCATAAACTAAAAATAAAACGTATTACTAGGGACAAATTTTGAGTATTTATTTACTCTGTCATAGTCACATTTATAGGGAATTAAAGAATAATGATATTTATAATTTTTTAAATTACTATATGACTCAGTCGATGGGTCCAATCCTGACTAACAATTAGAGTAGTAGAAAATTATCTGTCACAAGAAAATTTCCTGGTAAGGATCACAATGCAGGTTCAGGAGACTCTGGCTGATACCTTGCAACTGTTAAAACAGGCCTTCTAGATTTTACTTAAGCTGAAGAACACAAGTTCAGATTTTACCATGGCAATATGGATGTGTTAAGTGGTATTCTTGTGATTCATGACACTATTAGAGGGTATTTTTGTAAGTGGGCCAAGGGATAACTAATAATCATTTTATCAGGCTGTTTCTTAAATTAACAAAATTATGAAGGATACATGTACTTAATAGATCATGGCTGAAAGGAAGTAAATATTGTTTCACATTAGCCATCTTAGCAGAAAAGTCTCCATTGATAAACAGAGTATATATTCTAAAGTCAAAATCTTAATTAGTAGACATTTTGATCAACCTGAACTTAAATGTCTTGCCACCTGCTGCCAGGCAGATTCAGAAACAAGGTCACAGTACTGAGTAAATAAGAATTTACATTAAAGATTTAAAAAAGAGTGAAAATATGTTTGAATATTACTACATTTGAAGAGTATACCATGAATTACTTGTGGAAGTTTATATGTAAATGAGAAAGAGTAGGGAAAAAAGAGTTTAGGGGAAAAACACCTCAACACAAAATGGCCTGCATTACAAAAGCATAGCCCGATCAAGGTCAGGGAATGAGATCAATCTGATTAGCAATTCCTTCTCCAAGGATTTAGTCAATTAAGTGGATAACTGCATTACGATTTCATTTATTGAATGAGTATTGATTTTAAAATCTAATAATTCTAGCCTAAATTCTTTCTATGTTTGCTTCTTTTTTAGGCTTTTTTACTAAAGGGTGACATAAGTGAAGAAAACTGTATTACTCATAAAAATGCCATACGATATGCTTTGTAAAGTTAATAAGACTCATATAGCTATGACAACTAAGATTAAACAAAGAGGATATTTTCTGGACTCAAGAAACCTCCAATGTGTCTCTGTACTGTCAAAAACATTTTTCTCGTGGGTAACAGCTATTTTGACTTTGAATGGCATAAATTAATTTTACCTGTTATTGATCTTAATAAATTAAGTTACAAATATGCTGAAGTTTCTACCTTTCATTAATCAATAGTATGTGAAATTCTTACAAAGAATCAGTCACAGAACTGATTATAGTTGCACAATAAAGATTTATTTATTTTCATCGCTATGTATTATTCTTCCTATTAGTATACCACAATTGCTTTGTTTATTTCACGGCTGATGAACACGTGGGCAGAACCTAGACTGGGTCAATTACAAAAGCTTCTGTTGTAAACACATTTATACATTTTTGGGGGTTCACATGGACTAATTTCTCTTATGCAAAATACAAAAAAGTAAAATTTCTAGAAGTGGAATTAAGAATATTTATAACTTCAGTATTATTACCAAATAAATTTCTAAAGAAGTAGGTCTAAGGCATATACCACCAGTAGGGTATGAAAGTTCAGTTGGTTCACCTTAACAGCACTTCTTAATTTCTTAATTTTATGTAATTTTTGTGCATGTGTATTCTGTGATTTAACATTGTTATATTTTTGTCACGCAAAAACCATAAAACTATTTTTTACAATATATTCTCAAAGAGTTATTATTTTACATTTCAATCTAAGTTCATTAATTCATGTGAAATTGAATCTTATAAAATTGAGGAGATAAGGGTCAAGATTTTTTTTTTGAATGCTAATGCCAACTTGACCCAGCACTGTTAATTTAAAATCCCACACTTTCTTCACTATACTACATTACCGAATATTTCATAATTTTTCTTGACTCTATTTTGTTTAATTGAGTCTATTTTTCTTCCTTGTAATACCGATATTGCTTTACTATCTAAATTTCCTTGACATTATATTAATTCATGATACATAGTACATGGTAGACCAACTTTGTTGGTATCCTCCAAGATGCTTTTGCCTATTCTTCGTTATATACAATTTATATACAAATTTAAAAATTATTTTCTCGATTTTGGAAAACAATGACCATACTTTGATTTGTTTTTCATTGAAATAATGTATTAATTTTAGGGAATTTAACATCTTTATTAACATTTTGGACATTAACAAATAGATGTCTTACGTTCTAATGTAGCTGATGTCTGTTAGATTAAATGCTTTGCATTAGATGTATATTATTTTTTAAATGTTCTAACTGCTAGTGTGTAGAACTATAAGAGTTCTATTTGTATATTGGTCTTTTATGAATAAAATTCTCAAATTCTATTATTTATTCTCCAATTTACAAGTAGATTATTTTGAGTTTTCTTCCTAAACAAGATTTTCTCCAAAAAATATGTCTTCTTACTTAATCCTTTGGTGACTCATTATCTTTTCCTAATGTATTAGCAGTATTTCCCCAGCAGAGTGATAAAGGTGTTAATAATAGTTATCTTGGCCCAGGGCAGTGGTTCACACCAATAATCCTAGCACTCTGGGAGGCTGAGGTGGGAGTTTAGGAGTTCAAGACCAGCCTGAGCAGGAGCAAAACTCCTGTCTCTACAACAGATAGAAAAAAATTTGCCAGGAATCCCAGCTACTTGGAAGCCTGAAGCAAGAGGAATGGTTGAGCCCAGTAGTTTGTGACACTATGAGCTAAGCTGAGGCCATGACACTCTAGCCTAGGCAAGAGAGAGAGATTCTGTCTCAAAAAAAAAAAAAAAAAAATTAGTCATCTCATTCTCACTTATAAAATCAGAAGTAAAATATTCATTACTTGGCTCAGAGCCCATACTCAGTGGTTGGGTCACCCGCCACATACACCAGGGTTGGTGGGTTCAAATCCAGCCCAGGCCTGCTAAACAACAATGACAACCACAACCACAACAAAAATAGCCGGGTGTTATAACCCTACAGTCCCGCCTACTTAGGAGGCAGAGGCAAGAGAATCGCTTAATCCCAAGAGTTTGAGGTTGCTATGAGCTGTGAAGCCACTGCCAATTGGGGGTGAGATAGTGAGATTCTGTCTCAAAAAAAACAAAAGTACTTATTACTTTACATGATATGATGCTTTATGTAAATTTTTTGTAGGTAATATTTATCAATTTAAGAATATAATTTTAATTTTTTTAAACATTGAGTAATTTTCATACGGGTAATCCAAACTTGTATTCTTTAGATAAATCTAAGATATTATGACATTTTCAGCTTTTTCATATATTTTTACATTGTATTTACTAATAGTTGTTAGATTTTTCTGCATCTTTGATCATAGGAAGGGTACTTTGACTTTTGCCTTTTTCTTAATGTCTTTGTCCAACTTGAAGTCAAGATTATGAAAGTTTCATAAAATAGTTTTATGAATTACTGCTTTTTCCCTCTTTTTTGGAAAAATAGCATAATATCTTTCCTAAATATTTAAAAGAATCTTTTGGTGACTCTATCTGGAGTTTACTTTCTAACATCTTTTAAATTATTTCCTACATCTCTTTAGGAGACACAATAATTTTCAGATTTTATATTCCTTCTTGAATAAGTTTTACTAAATAACATTTTACAAGAAATTTTCTCACTTCCTTTAATTTTCAATTTTACTGGCAGGATTGTGAGTCATATTTTATTTTGATGTTAATGTCTTTACACAACTGTCACTGATATTGTATTTTCTCTTCTGTTTTAATTGTTATTGCTACGGATTTCTCAAATTTTATAAATATTTTAAAGCAACCAATTTTTGCTTTTGTTGACTTAGTCCAATGTGTTTATTTCATTAATTTTTGTTATTAATTTTAATAATCTTTACATTAAACCCTCGTGAGAAAGTACATTT
Source organism: Arctocebus calabarensis (assembly GCA_963573935.1). Lineage (NCBI taxonomy): Eukaryota > Metazoa > Chordata > Mammalia > Primates > Lorisidae > Arctocebus > Arctocebus calabarensis. The sequence continues at coordinate 35,382 of CAUYON010176744.1, forward strand.
TTTAGACATTTATGAGTTAAAAATCCTCTGAATTTTAAGAACTTCTAGTCATTTACCTTTTTTGAAAAAAAAAAGGCTTAAATTAAAACATAAATAGATTTATAAGCAGTGGAGGAATGGGATGGCAGGCTGGTCAGATACCCAAAAGTTAAAAAATAAAACAAAACAAAAAAAACTGGTTAGTCAAGGAGAAAGAGACTTAAAGTAGAGGCTTCTTGTAGATGAACGCGTGAAACTGGATGGAAGTGTGATCATCTCTGCGTTGTATATCAATGCCGACCAGCACGCATTTACTGTAGGAGACTTATTAAACAAAAACATACAGCAAATGACCAAGCATGTTGTTATCAGTCAGTTTTTATCTTTGTTCATCATCACTGGCATGATTGGCACAAAAATAGAGTGGAACTAAGCACAAATGGAGTCTAAGCAAATAAACAGAAACACAAACATGAAGTGAATAACGCTGCTCTACCTGCTATCATCATGGACTATCAAACGAGGCATTAATACTGAGTGTTTAATCCTCCAGCAAACGCTCTCACATAATGTTCCATATTACACAGGAAGTCTACTTTTTAATAAAAGATCATGCAAGAAGGGTGCCCATCAGCTCAGGGTCCCGAGGTAGATCCTGTCTTTACACCACAAAAGGTTGCTGGCTTGACAAAATGCTGGGATGGCTAGTTGAAGACATGACTGAAAGGCCAGTGTGGAGGCAATACTCTGTGCAGATGTAGAGTCATCCTCCAGGATACATTACTTCTTGAATTAAAAGTCTTTATATGGCTTTGTGTGCCCAGTAAAAAGAATACATGGGTGAGAGAAATGGAAAGAATTCCATTTCCAAGCAATGAAAAGAAGAATAATCACAATTCACATCACAATTAATCACAATTAACTTGGGGCTGTGCAAGGTCAGAAGTCCTAGTACAGGAGACACCAGAGGAACACAACGGAATCATGAACTCCTGCAACCACCTGAGTACTCTGAGATTCTTGTATTCGTGGGCTAGCAGTTGGGTAGTAAAATCACTTTCCTATCAGGAACAGTTAACTCTAATCATCAGGACTGAGAAGGACTAAGAGGAAACACAGATGATCCAAGTGAGTGCCTCTTGAAAGAAAGATGCATTGCCCAGATCACCTTCAAGGAAGGACTTGCTCTGAGCATCAGGAATGTCAGCAGATATCCTCTGGCCATCAGTTCTCCTGTCATCTGCCTTTCCTTCAGAAAAGTAGCAAACCCAAGGGCACACACTTGCCGAAGCATGCTATGCTTGGTGACTAAGCAATATAGACCTATTTGACTTGAGGCAAAATTTAATTAACAGTCATTTCTTACTCCAGAGCTTTCTACTAGGTAGACCAATGCTTTGTTTAGATTGTGTTACAGTTTAACCATTTCCTCTGTCATATTTTGTTACCACTACTTTTTTTTTCACATATATCAATCCTTTTTCTTTTTTCCTTATTTTTCTTTCATTTCTTCTTTTTTCTCTCCCCATCCCTAAAAAAAACGAGGTCTCTGTCTGTCACTCAGGCTGGAGTGCAGTGGCCTGATCACAGCTCACATTGGCCTGGAACTCTTTAGCTCAAACTACCCTTCCCTCCTCACTTACCTGGATTATCTCTCACTACAGGCATGCAGCATTATGCCCCACTAGTGTGTGTGTGTGTGTGTGTGTGAGAGAGAGAGAGAGTATGTGTGTGTGAGAGTGTGTGTGTGTGTGCACGCACATGTGCATTGCCATGTTGCACAGACTGGTCTCAAACTACAAAACTCAAGTAATTCTCCAATCTCTGCTTCCAAAAGTCCTGAGACTAGAGACATAAGCAACTGTGCCCAGACTTCATCCTTAAAAATATCTTGCACCCCAAATTCTGTTTCAGTGTCTGTCAAGGAAGAACCCAAGCTACATTGATTTTAACCCAAAAATGACATTGCCAATTCTTCGTGCCCCTGGCTCATCTTGAATTTTCTCTTTGCCTCTTACATATCAGCAAGTACATTTGATACAGGTAGAATATGTCAGCTTCACCACAATGCATTTACCTTCTCTCTGGGACCTTGTTCCCTCAAGGGCTGACTTCATGACTGTTTTTCAATACTTTCCAACACATACTGTTGTATTTTATTGAGCTGATGGGGAGGTTGTATTGGAATATAAATGACATTTTTCTCTCAGTCAGCTCAGGCTGCCATACCAAATGCCATAAACTGAGCAGCTGAAACAAAATACATTTATTTTCTCAGTGTTCTGGAGGCTAGAAGTCCAAGGTCAGGTTACCAGCGTGGTTGGGTTCTGGTAAGGGCTGCCTTTCTGGGTTGTAGATAGTCACCTTCTCCCTGTGTCCTCACTCAGTGGGGTGAGACAGCAAGCTCTTTGTTATCTATTTTTGTAACAGTAGTAATCTCATCAGGAGAAACCAAATATCATGACTTCATCTAAACCTAATTACCTCCCAAAGATCTATTGTCAAATGAGGTTTAAATGGAGAATTTAATGTATACATTTTGGGGGAGACACAACACCATCCATAGCATATGTCATAGTCACAAGTAGGTAGATGTTGAGAGTTTTATTCTACTTAACAAACGTCGTGTGAAAATAATTTTGTGTCACGTGGAAATAATTTAAATAATAAAAGTATGTATGTACTTTTTAAAGTTAAACATTATAATTTTTTAAACTTTAGAAGTTCCATACCAACGCTTTTAATTCTAACTTATATCTAAAAGAAAAACAGTATTTTAGTTTTTTCACCTATTATTTATTTTCATACTCTGAAGCTTATGTCAAGCTGTGATATGAAAATTTATATCAAGGATTTCCAATCTATGGCCCATGGACCACATGTGGCCCAGAATGGCTGTGCAAGAATCCAACACAAAATGGTAATCTTACTTAAAATATTATGAGTTTTTTGGTGATTTTTTTTTTTTAGAAACTCGATTATGAGGTTCTCAAGTACGAACTTTTGCAGATGACAACACTGTGTTGTGAATTCATGTAAAATAAACACACCTATGACTCACCATCTGCATGCATGTGTGGTTTCAGTTTTATGGTGGCATGTAGCTTTCAGTGTGTTATCTTCCAAGGGCAGACAGTATAATTGACACCATCAGATATTGCACGCATTTGTGGTCACCTGGTGAGGCGGCAGTTATAAATAATATTTCAACGTACCATTGCAAACTTAGACATTTAATCTTGTTTACAAGTCAGGTGAGCATTCTTTTTGTGAGACAGAGTCTCACAATGCCACCCTTAATAGAGTGCTTGGCGTCACAGCTCACCGCAACCTCAAACTCTTGAGCTTAAGCAATTTTCTTGCCTCAGCCCCCCAAGTAGCCCAGACTACAGGCACTCACCACAACACTAGGCTATTTTTTGGTTGTAGTTGTCATTGTTGTTTGGCAGACCCAAGCTGGGTTAGAACCCGCCAACTCCAGCATGTGGCTGGCGCCCCAGCTGCTGAGCTACAGCTGCTGAGCCAGTACTCAGGATCCTTGCACACCTCAGTTGTGCCTCACACATTTCCCCCTATGCTTTACAATTGACCCTCAACCTCACCTTGCATCCAGGAGCTGAAATGTGGAAGAGCCCAAAGCTTGCTTTCTATTTTCCTGCCAATTACTTTCATAATGAATGTAAATACAGTCTCTTAATTATTATTTTTTTTAATCCCAGCATGGCTTCCACGGTGTCGCAAAGGAAACAGAACCCCCAAATAGAAAAATTGTGGATGAGTCAAGATTATTCAATAAATGTGGACAGATGACATTTTTGTTGAGGCACTCTGCTTAATTTGTAGGGAATTTCTGTAAGTTTTCAAAGACTATTATTTGAAAAGGTATTATGTGTAAAACTAGCCTGACAAATTCTATGCACATGAAGAATGGTATAAGGAAAAAATAGCAGAACTGAAAAAAAAAATCTGTCTTCTATTTTTTTTAAGTTACAACTCATACTGATTCCATTGTAAAAGCTAGTTATGTGATAGTATATTTGATAGCAAAACAATCAAAACCATTTACTGAGGATGATTTTATTAAGCAGTGTATGGAAAAATGGCAGATGTAACTTGCCCTGAAAAAATGGGGAGGGATATTTCTAAATTTTTTTTGTCTTACCAGACTATCGGCAAGTGAATTGGAGAAATTAGAAAATCTATTAACAGAATTTTAGAAAGTGAAGTTGGTAATTGTAAATTTTATGTTTTGGCAATGGGTGATAACACTAACGCTACAAATGGCTCAATTTGCCTCCTGTATTAAAGTAGTAATGACAAATATAATGTCACTGAAGAGATAGCTTCTTCTTCCATTAAAATATACAACTAAATTAAGAGATTTATACAAAGCAGTAAATAAATATGTTAAAACATTCTTCTTTCTCCTTTGTCACCATATCTGGAATAGTTAGCGATGATGCCCTGGAGATGGGTATCATCATTAACTCTACTAGGTGTGTTGGCAAGAAGAGGTAAAACAGAGGTACTTGTAAAATTCATAAAAGACCATTCAATTGTTACCCAAAACTCACATTTGTTGAAATATCATTGCACAATATATAGCAAGAAAATTTATGTGCAGAAGCTTTAAAAATGTATAATGTCATGCAAATTGTCGAGACTGAATTTTGTACGGCGCAAGGGATTGAATCATCACCAATTCCAGGAATTCCTTAAAAGTACTGATGCTGATTATGGCAACATCATTTACTTTAAGAAGTTAAAATGGTTAAGTCGAAGCCAAATGCTGAAAAGATTTTATGATTTACAACATATTGTCAAATCCTTTATGGTATAGAAAACCAAATTTGCACCAGAACTTGATGATAAAAACTGCTTATATATTTAGCATTTTTAATGAGTTATACATGCATCTTCAAGGCAAAAACCATTTTACCAATACAATGTTTCAAACTATAACAGCATTCCAAATGAAACTGAAATTATGGTGAGCTTAAATTAAGGCAAACAATTTTATGCATCTCAACATGTTGACTAAACAGTCCTGTGAACAGAAAAAAAAATGCAGTCTTTATTTTTCATTTTATACAATAATTTGAAAAGATTCTAAGATTTCTGGGAAAATAATCAATATTTTGTTGCATTTGAGACTGCATTTTCAGTTGATATAAATATGTTACCTGCCTATTTTCAAGTGGAAATACATAGAGCTGCAATCTGACATTCAACTTAGAGAAAAATTTGATCATGTCTCTTTAGTGGACTTTTAAAGGTCCTCCCTTCCCTGAGAAAAAAATTTCCCTTGCTTCACAATCACACCTTATTCATGTTATCATTTTTCAGCAGCATTTACATTTAAAACCAACTATTTTGAAGAATGAAGCACATAGAGATCAAAATTAGAATAGATAGAAAAATATCTGATGAGCACTTTGATAATTCCCTAAGAATTGAAAATACTTCCATTGAACCAGTTATCAATGCATTAGTTTCTCAAATACAATGTCAATTATCTAACCAGTTGTATGTTGCCTTGTTTTTTTTAATAATAAAACATATCAAAAAAGAAATGTTTTGTTACTTAAGTAAGTAATTTCTATATTAGTGAATGGAATCTGGGGACCTGCTCAATGATTTTAAAAGACTCTCAGAACAGGGCTCTGAATAATTATGATTATGTGCGGACATTTTTGCTTATCTGTGGCAGTGGATGTCACAAAAATTATGCCCAGACCTTCTTTTTGCCTATCAGTTTTTGTTGGAGTTTGTGTATTTAATGTGTGACTCAAAAACATTCTTCTACCAATGTGGGGTAGGAAAGAAAAAAAATTAGACTCCTCTGGCCAATGACTTTAATCTGTGAGCTGACAAATTGTCAACCAAGTCACCTTAATTCTGTTCCAAGCAGTTTTACAAAATCCAGTAGGAGAGCTGGAGTGTTTACCTGGTGATCCCAAAGTTATAAATACAACACAAGAACAGGCCATCTTGTGCATTAAATTCTGATACTTCTATTTCTTTTGTATTTGTTTAATTCAAATTGGCCAAAATAATTGTTATAATTATCACAGAATGAAAATTCTCACATTTGAATGGGAGAAAAGAATTTATTACCCTAATTGCAGTCTATCACTATATCTTCCATGAGAGTGCATTTTCTACCTAATTTATAAATCTAATTTCAAACTTATGCATCGCTGTGATATTATCTATGTATCATCTAAGAGTGTATGCATTGATGTGCATGCCTGCCCTCTATCATGTATTTATTGATGTATTTATAAATAGTTCTTAATAGCTTATGATTTGCCAGAAAGTTTTCCATAAAACTTAAACCATAAAAGTTTTCCATAAAGCTTAACCATAAAAGTTTTCCATAAAGTTAAACCATAAAAATAAGTTTATGATTATTTACCACTCAATCCTAACATATCTAGGCAGTTGCCCTGTTTATGTTCCCAAATAACATATGAAGAACCTATGGCCCAGGAGGATAAGGAGCAGGCCAATATTGTAAGTGGGATTTGAAGACATGGAGTCCAAGTGTTGAGTTCATCTTCTCCATTGTGTTTCTCAAGTTTGTGTTTTTTGGCCAGGCCACCATGCTGCCTGTTGACAGTGTATTGACTGTCTGATTTTTCCTTTGAAAATTCTATCTTTGATACATATTTACTACTTCTTTCTTTTATGTATCAACTCCATAATTTTCCCTTTAGACAGTTACAAACTCATGATTAATCTCATAACTGGTAATTCAAAGTATCTAATATTTTCCCTTCCTTCGTAGGACATGACTTTTCTCAATTTCCTTGTTGTGTACTTAGCCTTGATTCTAACCTTTCTTCCAAGTTCTTGACCTATGAAATACACCTTATACTCTTTTATGCCTCTCAAATTCATTCCATTTTTCCCGGATCAAGACTTTTTAATTTTAACATGGCCTTCTCTGATATTCCACTTTATTTATATTTTCATCTCTGTAGGAATGCTATGAAACTCAATAAATACTGCCTTTGGCCAATCATTTTAATCTTGATAATTGTTTTTTGTTTTGCAATCACAGATTTTTCAAAATAAAATTTATGTTTATATCATCATCAAAATTATCTCTTTGTTTATTGAGCATTTCCTCTTTGCTAAGCATTATAAAAAGAAGTTATAGAGAAACTGTGTTCTAAGGGCCTCATGTTCAAACAAAGATATGAAACAGGCGATCTTGAAAAAGAATTACATATAACACATGAAATTATGAGTACTGATGTAAACTAAAAGCACAGCCTTATGAACAAAATTTCACACTAGCAATTGACATGGAAAGAGTGGATTTCAAATCTAGGTCCTGCAGAGAGCTACTAAAAATAATTTCAGGAAATGATTATGATTTCTAAATTTGTCTGAAGATAAAGACAAATGTGTGATTCATTGAAAGGATAATATTATTCTAGGATTAAGGGAACATAGTGAGAAAAGCTTCAAAGCTGTGCTTAGGCAAATTGTAACCAGGGTGGTGAATAGTGAAATAGTAAGAGAGAAAGGAAAAGGTCGCACAGTGGGACAAATCCTAAGAAGCCTGGGGTCTAAAGACAGGTCAAATTAAAAGAATAGTTATGGCTGTGTTAATCTGTAATTATTTCAAACTTGCCGACTGAATCCCTTTTGCTGCGAGTAAGAGAAATAGATATATTTAGTTTTATGGTTTTTTTTTTATTTTTACATATAATGTGTTTATTCTTCGCCTTCACAGAATTTAAAAGGCTTAAAATTTAATGACAATAACAATGTTTAAGATAAGGGCTAGAAACGAAAACCATGTAAAGAATGAAGAAAGATAAATACATTCAGAAAAAAAAAATTAGTTTTAAAGAGCCACGAAAACTGATCTAATAAATAGATCAAGCCTCATTTAAATTTCATGAGAAATGTGTTGTCCTAATTTTTAGGACTTTTTTTTTTTTTTTTTTTTTGAGAAACAAGGAAATCCCTAATCTACTCAAGGAACTTATATAGTCTTATATAAATTTTGGTTAACCTTTATTTTGCCAGTTTCATACTCCCATAGCTTTCCTTCTTAGTCTAGAATTTATAACTAAATGATCACAAAATGTACAGCTGTAGCAGTATAATCAACAAGCCAATACTGTAAAGAAACAAGACTCACTATCTGGGAGACATGACTCAATGTGCTCCGATGCTCTAACATAGCCTTCCTGGTTGAGAGGTTCAGAAGTCCTACAAATATTAGGATTTCAGCAAACTTAGACTATCCCTGACTGCATAATAGGGTAGAAGAAATACTGATAATGTAGTTATAATTTGGGATAAACAATATTCAAATATATATTCCTCCTTTTATTTAGCTATAAGAGCTCCAACAAATAACTTTTATTCTCTAAGCCTAAATATTCTTGCATGCAAAATTTGAAAATGAAAATGATGTTACCTATCACATGGGAAAATTGCAGTTATTGGGAGTAATTAACGGTTAAAATATTTAACATATGCTAATCATTGTGGACATTGTGTTATGTTCCCAATTCTCGTTCAGGAGTTAGAGATTTATTTATTTTTTAAATTTTTTATGAGGTGCTATGTGCTGATATTATATACAATTTGGAATGCTTACATCAAACTGGTTAACATAACCTTCACCTCACTTACTTAATTGTTTGTTAAGACATTTATACTCTATTCTTAATAAATTTGACAAGTACCCTTGCAACAAGCACAATAGGTGAGATCCCACCGATTACCCTCCCTCCACCCATCACCCCCATCCCTCCTCTCGCCTTCCTCTGCCCTCCTTCATTCTGGGCTATAGTTGTGTTTTATCATTCGTATGAAAGTGTGGGTGATTATGTATTGGTTTCATAACAGTACTGAGTACATTGGATACTTTTTCTACCCTTCTTAAGATACTTTACTAAGAAGAATATGTTCCAGGAGTTAAAGATTTAATCTTCCAACTACCAAAGGTACAGCCAGATGACAGTCCTTGGGGTTAAAATTGATCAGGAGTTTCCCTAAGGTAAAAGAACTACCTCAACCTTATCCAAGATCATATTTTTCCTAAGATAGTCATCCTGATGACTAGAAAATAGAGAGTATAAATGTTATAATAATGGCAATTCCTTTTACTCAGTGTCAAAATATTGGCTTAATTTTTATTCTTGAGTAATTTTGTGTCTAGATGATTTGTTACATAAATCTGTATCTCTGAATGGTGAAATCTAAAATAGATTGTTAGCTATAGCCATCGATTTTTTGTTGGAAAGATATTACAGAAAGCTTTATTATTGGAGTTGTGTAAATACAGATCTTTTTCACATTTCTACTATTGGTATAGTTATATCCATTCTTTCTAGACCATCTTTAACTTTCCAATGTTTGATTCTGTTCATCTAAATCATCACCATATTCTGCTTTCATCTTCCAAAATATATTAGCTACTTGTCTTTACCAAGAAATCAGACATGATGTGAAGAAACAGGAAATTTGTTTGAAAGAGAGGTACATTTGAAACTAAGAGATTTGGATTAAAATCTCAGCTCTATTTCCATACCTTATTGGGAAAATCCTAGAACTATTCTAATCTTTAGTTTCCTCATCTTCTAAATGGGGAAAATGATTTCTACATTTCCACGTTTGAAAAAGATTAGAAAACAAAAATTAATTGCAAGTGCTTATTCACTATATAATATATTAAAAATGTCAAATCTACCTATGTATGATAGAACAATACATTTATTCATTCTTGTTCTATTCAAACCTTTGTCAGGTAGAAGCTCCTACCTGGCCGCTCATTCTCCATTTCCTCCCCATCTACTTGTAATCATTTTATGTGACATATACTCAATAGTACTAGATAAAGAGCTCATATGTCATTTTACTTATGATATAACTTTGAATTCAATGGCTTTTTTTTTTTTTTGAGACAGAGTCTCACTTTGTCACTTTTGGTAGGGTGCTGTGACACCACAGCTCACAGCAACCTAGCACTCTTGGGCTCAAGTGATTCTCTTGCTTCAGCCTCTCAGCTCACAAGTAGCTGGGGCTACAGGCACCCACAACAATGCCAGCTATGCTTACAGATGAGGTCTTGCTCTTGCTCAGGCTTGTCCCCAATCCATGAGTTCAGGCAATCCACCTGCCTCGGCCTCCCAGAGTGAATTCAATGGCTTTTAATTGACCAACCTTCTTTTCATCCAGACTTTCACGAAAACGAATTTTTCTCTGATCTTCAATATTTATCCTCTATTCCAGTAAGGATTTCCTGCTCAGCTTTCCCCCCAGTAATTTTGTTAGTTCCTATATACTGTAAATTCTTAAAGTTCAGTCAATATGTGCTCTTTAAGATTTTCCCAGATTAAATCATGTTTTACTAACCTTTGTCTTCTCTGACAGTATAATGCATTTACTCAATTGTTCTCAAACTATTTAATATAGCTAGTTAGATACTAATATACCTGAGGAGAAGAAACTTAAATTCAATTATTTTATATCCTCCCAGGAACATGAAAGAAAACCAGCTAAACATTAAATTCTCAAATAGTTTTACTGACCTGTAGTTTATTTTTTTTTCTTGAAGCCAAAATTCACTAAGATTTTAGATACAATGCTATCATTTTACTTTATTCAAAATTGACAGCTACATATAGAAATACTAGTTGATTTTAGTTGGGTTTGATTTTCACATTAAAAAATAAAGACATCCTTGATTGTATAAAACTAGAGATGCAATTATTTTGTTTAGGAAATTTTTAATTTAAATTATCACAAATTATATTTGAGACAGAATATTTAAGTTCAAGAGTTGCTATGATCTTTCCTTCTACCTCATGTAATTTAATTAATATGTAAGATTTGCAATGAAATAAGTTGAAAATTGTTTTCTCATGAATTCCACAGTTATGTTTTTCCATTTCAACTTTTTAAAACCCAACACCTTAGGGAAAAATAAGTTGATCATTTAAATAATTAGGACACAAAGTTGCAGTGATTTTCTTTCACATAAATTATTCTGACAATTATAGAAATTATTCCATCTCTCTGCAAGAAAGACAGCATCTTACCCAACTTTGCTATGCAACTAATTCTGTGTCTCTATTAGGATGATTGTTTCTATTGACAGATCAATTATAAAATAAAAAACAATAATTATATGTACTTTTTAGTCTTAAGAAGAATTTCTGTAAATATGAAATATACAGAAACTGCTAATCATCTATAGTCTTATGAAATACAAAAAGCATTCTAGCTATTTTCCATTTTTCAGCACATAAATTTACTGAAATAGAATATTACTTTAGCTTCTATTCTGGTAAGTGTTTTACACTTTACAATGTGTCCTCATCTCCATTGTATTTTTCCAACTTCATAGTAACCCCAGGGGTGGGGGGAAATCTATAGAAAAAAGTTAACCCCAACAAGGTTAAATGGTTGGTAAAGCACATAACTAGCAATTAAACCTCAAAATTAAAATCAGATATCTCACTATTCACTTGGTGCTGTATTATACAATAGGCAATTGGTATTCCATTCAATATCATTGTCTCATATGGAAAACTTACTGTTTCACCTTTTGTATTTCAAAATCACTATCAAGAAATTGCACGAACTATCTCATTCTACCTAAGTAGGGGTGGTAGCTGCTCTGCTTTTTTGTTTTTTATTGTTTTGCTTTTCAACACACATTAGATATTTTAAAACTGAATGGCAGCCTTTTTGAACCTTGATATATAAGAATAGATTTACATATTCAAAAATAAATTAAGAAATGAAGATAATCATGGCAATAGTTTTACTTCTCTGAGTTTCCTCTATTGTTACAAGAATTTAAGTCCTAAATTAATTGGTCCCCCAAGTCAGCCAGAATCCCTGATGTTTTTATGTACTATGTCCACATTAACAAGCCCTTTACTTATTTTGACCAATACCTTGAAAAAAACTTTAAAAAATAACCAGTTTGGGCGATGCCTCTGGCTAAAAGGAGTGGGGCACTAGCCCCACGTGCCTGACGTGGTGAGTTCAAACCCAGCCCTGCCAAAAACTGCAAAAATAATAATAATAAGAACCAGTTTTATTGAGGTAGCATTGACATGTAGAAATTACATATTTCTAGGGGTGGCGCCTGTGGCCAGCCTCATATGCTGGAGGTGGCCAGGTCAAACCCACCCCCTGCCAAAAACTGAAAAAAAAAAAAAAAAACATATTTTTAAAGTGTATTGCTTGGTGTTGTGTGTGTGTGTTGAGAAGATTTAAGATGTAGATTCTTAGAAAATTATAAGTAAGCAATACGCAGAAAACCAAATACTGAAGGATGATTTTTATATGTGGGATACAAAATAGTCACATTAATAAAAGCAAAAAGGAGAATGGTGGTTATCAGAGGATAGGGGAAAGATGAGGAAATGGAGTGAAGATAATTTCTGGGGATACAATGTACAGTGTGGTGGTGATAGTTAACAATATATTGTATGCTTGAAAAGAAGTCTTGTCCTGCCAGCTTTATGCTTATTATTTTTGCTGCAACAATGGTCTGTTTATATTCCTTGGAAATTGCAAATTATTAGTAGAATGACATCACTGTTATTATCTCAATTTTTATAAAAATTGTTCTACTTCAAGAAGAAAATTTTGTGTTGGCCACTCTGTCTTCTTTATAAGATTTCCTTAATGTCCATATACCTCCCGTTTATTTATAACATTTAGATGTTCTCTAGTGTGGGAAAAGTAAGTTCTCTATTTTTATACTTTATGGTTAATTCTAAATGTACACATTAAGTCCTATATTCAAGTAACTATTTTATCAAGTTTTTTGAGGATTTAAAGATTTTTTTTCCACTTTAAACATTCTTAATGAACTGGACTTCAGATTCTGCATATTAATGCAATATCTGAAAGTGGTAAAAAGTTGTTTACAAAATTCTGCAGGAGCAGAGCATAATCCCTAATTGTATATATTTTGTCTAGATAATGCTTCACATATAAAAACAGATATTCTCAAATAAACAAAGATATTGAGTTCATTTATGAAAATAAAATCTTTATGAAATCTACCCAGCTATTGAGTAAATCAAAAGGGCCAAATCTGAAATGCGGAAGCCATGGTACAAGTGAGCAATACTCAGCAATCTATTCAACTATCCATTTAATCTGTCCATCCATCATCCATCCATCCATCCATCCACCCATGCATCCAGTGTAAACATTTAACAATCATATGAAAACAAGGGCAAAAGTCATTGAATAGGTAGAAACTAGGAAAAAGGTATGATCTATGTTTCATATCTTCCCTATTATTGAAAAAGACATATTGTTTATCATGGAATACATAGTTTACAATCATAGTGATTATAGAGTTCTTTTTCTGTCTTGCAGAGGAAATTGAGAAATTAATATAATTAGTTGGAATTAATAATGCTATTTCAGTAATACTTTCAAGTTTTGTGTCATTTTTAGTACTTGCTTACATTCAATTAAACTTAAATTCAAAAATATTCACTCAAATTGAAATGAGAATATTACTATTTTTTCTAAACTATATGTTGTATCTATTTCATCCTCCTACTTTACTCTTTATTTTTTTTCTAATTTAAAATGTCATTTGCATGTCCACATAAACTGATGATCTTTAAATGTTAATAAAGGTAATTTCTTAGTGATAGTCATTTTATGTGGTATAAAAACTACTTTCTTTCATGCTTTGTATATAATTTATTTTTATAAGAACATAGTGTATGTTGCTTACAATTTAATAATGCTAAATTATTATGTGAAGGATAAATTATAAATTCAAGTAAAAAATTGACAGAACAAGTAGTCCTTAAGGGCTTGATTTTATTCTTAGTAAAGTATCGCAAGAATGAAAAAGCAAGTATTCAATGTACTCAGTACTAATATGAAGCCAGTAGACTATCTAATACATGCTCCCATAAGACAAAAACTCAATTCATTTCAAGTTGGCAGGAGAGGGAACAAGAGGAAGGTAAGGGAGGAGGGAAGGGGATTGGCGTGCTCCCACTTCGTGGACACAAGGCAAGGGTGTTTGGCATACATATTGGGTATGGGACATAACTTCAACAGGGACTCTACCCAGCAAATGCAAACACTATAACCTAGTTGCTGTACCATTGCATTAATCTGAAATTAAAAAAAAAAAAAGACGATGTTATGGTTTATTTGAACTGTCAATTATCATCTTGTTTGATGGGATTTTTTTACTTATAGAAGATACTGTCAAGCCACTCTAATCAAGAGAAATAAAATGAAAAAAAGAATTTCTTAAAGCTGGAAAATTGACTTTGGTGTGACAACAGACGCAATGAAGAGACTAGGTTAAGGAATAGAATGGCTTCTAGAGTTGCAAGAAAGAAGGTTAGGAGACAATTTTATTCATAGCTTATTTATTCTTCTACTCATTCCTTCAACACATATGTGTGTTGTCTGAGTCAGCCAAGCATTATTTTTGTACCAGGCTGTACATAAACAGACAAAATTCTTTCTGTCTTATAGTTGGCATTTTGGAGCGCTGGAGACTGTGATTGTTTGATGGGGGTATGCTGAGTGGGTCTCTACTACAGTAGTGATATTAATATTGACATTAGATATACATTAGAATATAGAAGAGACAAATGAGACTTATAAGAAACATTGCATATGACCAACTGGATGTTTAGGGAAAGCCTGCTCCCAGCAGAGGTGTCTGGCACATTCACTTGTTTATGAATTATCATGGATTCCATCTGAAGATAATAATTCCTCATCCTTGATCTTATTTTTTTTACTTACAACTGTGTTCTAAAGGGACTTAAAGCACCTCATAGAACTGTGTGCATTACCAGAGGAAAATCTCTTTACTCTTTGTTTTCAAATTCTCTGGATATTGAGTTTTTCTAACAAGAGTAATCCCCTTATCAAGATCACATAACTATTTATAAAACTGAGAGGGCCTCTAGAAAATTCTTTTTGGATCACAAAATAATTATTTTGAAGAGTACATGCCTCCATAATTCTTACTCCATTAGAATTTAAGGATTGATAAGCTCAGAATCTGTTAAGGATTTAGAGCTTTTCAAGGAAATGATCTATATAAATACAGGGTTTTACATTACAATATTTTTCTTTTCTACTGCCATGTCAAGGTGGGGCTCACTCAGAGAGCAGCTTAGGCAGCATTTACTCTGTAAGCTGCTGATTATGTTCTTTAATGTCTGTGAAGCCTAGTTTCTCACAGATGATACCTGCTACACTCACAACTTGTCAGCGTGATTTGCCAGTCATCACCCACCTCTGTGTGGTCACAATTCTTTTTAGGTTCTAGGGTACATCAGTTTTGACAGCTATTATATTTGCTTGATAAAGTGTTGATGACAAAGTTTGTGTAATTTTCATTTCACTGACTCCATTTGCAACTTAAAGTAGAATTAATCTCTATTTATGAAAGAAAAATAAATTTGCAATAAGTTGACAAATTGCAATAATTTTCTAATTAACTAAAACAAAAATTACCTTCAATTACCAGCACATTTCAGAAAAGCAAACAAACAAAAAAAATGTGAATTTCTTAATTTACTTGGATACTATAAGTTTGACACTTTCTCCTTTACTTTTTCTTTATGGCTTTAAGAAAACTATTCTTCCTTACAACTTTATGGTCTGAAATTACTTGGGATTTGGGCCAATATCCTATAATAATCATACCAAACAATTCTGTTTCCAAGCTATGTGCTGTATGTGTGGTGTGACTGTAGAACCAACTGCTAAGGTGATGAGGGAGTGACAAGTCTGCCCAGGAAATCAATGTGGTACAATCACCTTTGTGTGAAGGGCAGGCAAGGGATAATCTAAGTCAATTAAATAAGACAGACAAAGAAAACTTTATTTTATGTGAGAGGTTTAAAGTTTCCTCTTGGATATTCCAATTGTTTTAGGCTTTCATGGTAATACTTATGTTCTGGCCGCAGATCTGATCTCATGGACATACCAGTGGTATTAATGGTCCCCAGACTTGGACTAAATTAAATTAAATTAAGGTTATTACATTTTTATGTATTTATAATTTAAATATTTTATTATTTTTTTGTGACAGACTCATACTTGTTGCCCAAGCTACAGTGCTGTGGCTTCAGCCTAGCTTGCAGCAACATCAAAATCCTAGGTTCAACTAATCCTCCTGCCTCAGCCTCCTCAGTAGCTAGGACTATAGATGCTTCCACCATGTCAGCCAAAGTTTTCTATTTTTAGCAACAACTGGGTCTCTTGCACATCTATCAACAGCTTGTCTTTTCAATAGTCTTTTCTCTCTCTCTCTCTCTCTCTCTTCTCTCTCTCTCTTTCTCTTCTCTCCTCTCTCTCTCTTTTCTCTATCTCTCTTTTAGGAGATAAAATCTTGCTATGTTACTGAGGCTGTTCTCAAACTTCTGGGTTCAAGTGATCCTCCTTGCCTCAGTTTCCCATTGTCCTAGGATTATAAGCATGAGCCACTGAGCCCAATGCCCAATGATAAATTTTAGAGAGATACTTTCCTTTAGAGAGATATTTACTTAGGGCCTCCTAAGTAAAGGCTTTGGTCTTCTTTCTTTATAGTATTTAATTTAGAAACCTTGCAATTACCTGTATATATTCTTTATCTGTCTCTTTGCAATGTAAATCACCCCCTTGCCTTTTGTCCCTTTTATAACCGGGAATGTCTTGCTAACCTGGGAGCTACCCCTTTGAAACTCAATCACCAAAAAGATAATGTCTCTATCTCCCAGTCTCTGTGGGAAGACAGGAGCCTACTTTAATGCCTACTAGGCATTAAACCTAGGTGCCCTAATCCCACTAACCAACTACCTTCCTTACACCCTACAGTGTTTTTCCAGTGGCTCATCTCAGAACTTAAAAACATGCTGACTTTTTTTTTCCCTTACTGAAGTTGAGTCAATCCTTTCCTTCCTATTGCAATAGTCTTAACTCCTATAGAATAGCTTGAATAAAGTCTTCCTTGACTGTTTAACTGGTCCAGTGTAATTTTTTTTTGTATAATTTTTGAGGTAAATGGTATGACTCCTATCATATCTGAATCTTTATAATGATGATCTGCATTTCAATTAAGTGTGACTGAATTGTAGAGAATTACTAATGTGAATTGACTTTAAAACTGAAATAGTTTTCAGCCATAAAAAAACATAAAGAAGGTGGAGACTTTACATCTTTTGCATTAATCTGGATGGAGTTGAAACACATTCTTCTTAGTAAAGTACCACAAGAATGGAAAAGCAAGTATGCAATGTACTCAATACTAATATGAAGGCAGTAGAAGATTTAATACATGCCTACAAAAGAGAAAAACTTAATTCAATTCAAGATGGAGGAGGGGTAAAGAGGGAAAAGGAAGAAGGGAATTAGTACGCTCCATGGGGACAATGTAAGGGTATATGATATACTTACTAGGTGCAGGACACAACTACAACAGGCACTCTACCTAACATAATTGTTTAAATTTTAAAAGAAAGTAATAATACTGATAACATCAAGAAACAATAGAGAAAGCTCCTCGAATCAGCTCACATTTTCATGTTCTCCATCTTTTTTATTGTAGCTGATTCTATGTTGGGTCATTGTATTTTGGAATTGGCCTGTCTAGAGAGATCTTTACAAAAAGAAATGCATCTAAGAGAGCCAGAGAGCTATGGCTGTTGTTATACTATCACAGTGATTTTCAAGCAAAGTGCTGGTGCACACTGGTGGACCACTTGAAGATCTTAAGTGTACCACAAACATTTTAAACATCATTAATTCACTTAGTTTCAAAAGAGGTTCAAAGCACAGTAAGTATATTCATTATCTTACTCTTTTTTCGATCAACAGAAGTGTGTTGTGTCATGGAAGTTTTACTAGACATTCAAGTGTGCCGTGAGATAAAAAAGGGTTAATAAACACTGCTCTAAAAGGCACTTCGGATATGATCTTAGAATCTCAGTTCTGCTCTGTGTATCTCCTTCAGTAACATATGATGGCACACACAAAAAGAAAAAAGGGATTATTTTTATTTTATCTATTATCTCAATTTTTTTCCTCAAAATTGAAAAGCTTTCTCAGAAATTTGAGTGGAAAAAATACATTTTCCACATTGTTTGGTTTGGTTTAAATGATATAAATTGTTCTTAAAAATATTCAAATTATGTTCATATTTACCTTAAAATGTAGATCTTTTATGTGTGTCATGTATAAATATATTCCTTAGTATTTAAACAGATGTTCTGAATCAGTAAATAATTGATATTAATATGTATGTATAGCATGAACACAAATATATCTTGTATTTAGAGCTGGATTTCATCCTATATGATAAACATATATTTTGACCTGTATTGTGCAAAATTTTTCTAAGTAGAGAGGGTATAGTAAAGAGACTAAAGACTATATGCCTTTATATATCATATAATTATATATACCCACATGTGTTTATATGCATTATAGTATATATATGCACAGTAGCCAGTTTATAAAACAAACACAATTTATGAATACTACAATAATACACTGATTTGAAAAAAATACTACAATGCAAGTTGCAAGAAGCAGTTTCTTAGATAAAAATGTATGCTTTTATTTATGTTTCTTTAAATATAAGATGATCTTTTTTATAAATTTATTTTACCTTTACTTTAATTTTGTTCTACTTTTCTGATAGGCAGAATCAAAACACTCAGCTGGGACCCTCTGATGGGCTTTATACCTATAAGCCCTTTCTAAAATCAATGGGTACTATAAAGATTTCCTTTATTTGACTTCCAGATTGTCATTGATTTTTCAAGAGGTCTGTTTGAGTATAATCTTAAGAAAGACTGTGGAACCAGTTGATCAATATGCCATTACTCTTCACGAATTTTGTTGATTATCCACTTACTTTATTGGATATTTGGTACACTTCAACAGTACAGTTCCTGAACAGTAATTTTTGTTAAAGCTAAAAATCTGGCTAATCTTGAGTCTGAGCAAACATTAAGCATAATAGTGACCTTGTTCCACATGACTTCAGTTCTCTCAGAGATTCTACAGTTGCAATTTAGGTTTAATTAACATGAAAATACTTTGCCTTAAAAAACTTAGCCTTCCTCCTTGAGTAAATATGATTCAAAGAACCATTAAGTAAAGTGGCAACTCCAATAAAATAGGGATTAAATTTTCTGTGACCATGTAATGAAAGGTGACTAGAACTACATTTTACTACTACAGAAATATTTAGTTTTAAAATAGATTAAGAGTATAGTAATTTGAGGGTCAATGGCTGAGGTAATGAAGGGCACTTCAAAACTTGAACAGTTCTTGGAATCATTTTGTAAAAGATAGCCTTAGAATGGTTTCTATGTGTGAAAACCAGGAATTTGGCTGCAAACAGCTGTTAAATTCACCCTGTTAAACTATTTCACATTAATCTCACCTGATGGAGAGTTCTAGTGACTCAAAAACTTAGAACAAAAATAAACTTTTGAAAATATTTAAACTGACATCATGGTATAAATTGTAAATATGCATTTATATACAGTTTGCTTACCTTCAACAACTAGAACTAATATTCAGAACTTAATTATGTGAGCACAGTTTCTATAAGAGGAAACAGGCTTGGAATGGTTAAAGAACTTGGCAGAATTTACAGAGCAAACATAGAATTCAGAAAAGAAAGAGGGAATATGATGTTTGTCTGTCTGTTTATCATTATGCTGTCCCCCTAATATCATTATGGTATCCAATGTTTTCAGAAAACTGTTTCAGTATTGATTCTGGTTAGAGTTCTTTTTTTTTTATTTTTTTTAATGGAGGTTAGGTTGGTATTCCTATGCTAATATAAGGCAGACAGAGCATTTCATTTCACCATAAGTTGTTATAATTCCACAAAGTTCTTAATTTCCATGAATGGAATTCATGGAATTTCCATGAATGTCACAAAACCCCAACAGAGAACACTGGTCCACTCTGTGCATCATTAACCCACAAAGATGCAGATTTTTATGAACTGGTTAGCTGCTCCTTGTTCTAATCTCCCATGATTCTCAAAGTTTCCTCAGGTTTTGCATTTTGTCATCTAATTTTCCTTCAGGTTTATTTGCCTTTAGGATCCCTCAGGACTTGTTCTCAGCATTCAACACCTGCACAATTTCACCAAAAGGAGGCAAAGTCTTGACCTCAAGGAAAAAATGAACTCTGAGTCAGCCCCACCCAACAGCTCCTGCCTAAGGAATAAATCACATGCTATCTGTACTTAGGTAGGTAGTTAATTTAGGGCTGCTGAGGCATCATTTCTCCATTACATATAAACCTGTTGTTACAGTTACTTTTCTGAGAAATTTGCTGTTCCATATATCTGTAAATAGGCTGGACTTGCATGTCTTGTCTACTTTTCACAAAAAGTTGGTCTTTGTTTCCTGTGGTTGCCCATGAATGCCATCTGTTGCTTTGATGGCAGAGGACTTGTAAACCTCATTGACTATTGGGAGAAGATAACCTATCTCCATCAAAAATACTCACTTCTGACTTTAAAACCTGACATTCTGTAATTCTTTTTATTTTCAAAACAACCACCTGCCCTAACCTATGGTAAGTATAGTAACAGTCATTTGACTTAACTAGATATAGAAATGGCTTCCAATTTGAAGCACATATTTTTCTGAAATTAGGAATTTAATTCCTAATTTCAATCTTTAACCTCTAATTCAAAATCTTCAATTCTAATTATAGGTGAAAAAACAAACTATTCAAGGGAGGTAGAATGATAAGAAGTAAATAATAGAGCAGTATAATACAGAAAAGATTTTTAAAAATATTAAGATGATGACAAAAATGCCATTTAAAACTAATAAAGTTAGAAATGATATCCTCTCAGATACTCAAAGAAAAAATACTTAATGCAGAGTTATTACTATGTGCTAGGACTTGTATTAGATATTGAGAGATGCCAAAGCTCATTAGGCATAGACTTTAATCTCAAGAAAATTGGAATTTAATGAAAGAAAATAAATATGAACAGATAATGACAGCACAAGTTGTGTGTGTCCTATCAAAGACCATCAAAGAACAAAGGGAAATTCTCCAGCAAAGTCTTCAAACATTTCCTTGCTTTAAGAGTGAGGCCATATTTTCCAAACAGGAAAAAAGGATACCCAGACAGTTATAATGATACATACCAAAACTTTAGCCATGAAAGAATATTGGCAGAACCAGAGAGTGTATATAAAAGTAGATTTGAATTAAAAGATGAACAGATGAAATTAGTGCAAGAAGTATTTTCCACTTTAGGAATTTAAGGTTAGAGTATTTAATACAAGAAATGAGATGTTTACAAATTCATTGAGATGGGTGGAGAAGTGCGTGTCATGAGGCATTCCCAAGAGATACCGAAGTCCAGAGCAAACTATTTTGCTGAAGTCGTGCTTCAGAAATAAAGGAGCCACTACCCATACCTTGACCTTTCCATACCCACAAAACAGTTACCACATACTGGAATGCTGAATTCAACTTTGGAAATTGCCTCTTAAAAGTGACCTTTCTATCTTGGTTAATGGTGAAAGGTATGGGTCCAGTTTCAGTCTTCTACAGGTCGCCAGAAAGGCTGCATGTTTTTATTTCTTTTTTTTTTTTAATAATTTTATTGAATCATAATTATGTACATTTGGAGCAATTGTAAATATATTCAATTTAGAGCCAAATCCAGATCGCTTATAGGTACACATGAACATCAATATTTAAATTGCTTGTAACTTTTATATTTTAACATTAAAATGTAAATATAGACTATGATTTTCCATTCTGAAAATTAGATACAATATATTTAATATTTTATTATGTTCTGAATTAGAGTATTTATGTGTGTGTATAAAATTTCCAAAAGTAAAGAAACCAAATTAGATTGTGTTCTCATGAATAAAATATGCTGATTTACACATTTGTGGAGAAAAATATTGTCTCCTGCTTTCAATAATTTTAGAGCAAAAAATGAAGTTTTTGTTATGTATCAAAACCTATAAATCAGGAATGATAGTTAAAACACATTTAATGGCACTTTTCTATGTGAATTTTACAATGGAATGAGACTAAATCTCAAGGGGTGTGAAAGTTAACTAAATTCAAGTGCCCATTACCTAAGTTGTTCACTGCAAAGTTATTTACTAACTTAAAGTGTACTCCAACTATTAGCATATCATTTTAAAACTTTGGCTGAACTTTAAATTTATTAGGTGTATGTATTATCCAGTAGATAAGTGGGTTAGTCAAATAAGTAATGTTTAATGTATTTTGTTTCATGACCCTTTTGATAATCTGATTCTTTCCCTATGGGAGAAAAACATACACACATATGATATTTTGCATTTAATTTCAAGACATTCAAAGATCCCTGAAACTTTTGGCTCCAGGTCAAGAACTCTTAACTGAATGAGTGGAACATTTGATTATAAATCAGCAAACTCAGATTCGTATCTAACTTTGATACTGATAAACTTGTGACCTTGAGTAAATTATGAGGATTTTTTGGCATTAAAATCTTCATCTATAACCATGATTGCTACTAATAATAATATGTTTTCTTTAATATAAAAACAGAATTTTTGGCTCTCTAGAGGCATATAAGCAAGTAAATCCAAGATATTATTGTTATTGAAGGTAACGTATGGCCCAGAGATTGTGTACAATAGTAATGCCAATTTCACATATCTACATATATATTTATTTTCTTTTTGTCTATATTGGAAAAATAAGCCCCAAACTAATTTGTTGGCATTTTTGTAGGACTTTCCGTTCTTACTGAGAACTTTCTTTGACTATCTAATTAAAAAAATTCTACTCTGAAATATAATTGATATAAAAGGAACTAATAGCATCTGAACTTGATTATCATTAATTGCTTCCTAATTCTTCATTTTAGACAAAAAAATAGTACTGTAAAACTCACTAAATTGCCCTGTGGAACTTTAATCAAAGGTTTCTTTTGGAACATTAAAAGTGATAGACCCTGTATAAAACTGAGATCATGTGGTTATGTTTAAGGAATTTCAAATTGATGCCAGACATTAGCATTACTTGAAATCATTTAATTTGTAATGCAACCCTACTGCATTTGGTCTCAATTTTCCTATCTGTCTGACTCTCAGACAAGGAATGGCCATGGCCTTTCATGGTCTTGTACGTAATTTAACACATCCCTGGAATTTTCCCAGGTTGTCCAGATCCTGGAAAACAGCCCTGTTGCCAAGTTCACTGTCTTAGCTAAAATATCTTTATTGACTAAACTGGGACAAGTAAAGATGAAAATTGGACCTGTTAAAGCAACAATCAGTAAGAATAAAGCAAACTAGCAAGAGTTTGTGGGAATAGAGATCCTTTGTGGTAGGATGTGAATCAAGATTTGGCTAGCCCAACTGGTCATTTTGGGGTATGAAGTATCAACAACAAAGTAAATGGGAGGTTTGAATGCTGAAATAATTTTAATGAGCTATTAACAAATCCCAAGTGCTATAAAAATCATTGGTAGATATGAAACTGTGGTTTAATGGTGTATGGGAATGATTCATTCTTCTTTTGTGGTTCTTGAAATGCTCCAGGCTCAATGGCAGGCTGCCTGATTATTGTTGGATCTCTCTGTGTTTCATTTCAAGTAAGGATAATAAACCACAAAGCAAAGACTATATTCTATAAACTTCCTCGGAATGAAAAACTGCCAACATACGCTTTTCACTGCATTTACTACCTTGAAATATATTAATAGCATTATTCCTTTTTTTTTTAATTGGAGGACAAAGGACAAAAGATATTCTTTTGAGATTGTTTTTCCTGAGTTTTAAATAAGTTTCTCACATTTCAAAGTATTTTTCTTTTGAAATAGAGCATCTTTCAAAGGAAAAGATGATGGACTTATTTTGTGATATCCTTATTTGGAATCATGGCATTTATTAAGGAAATTATCTTGTTTAAGAAACTCAAAATATAGAAAGGTGCATATAGCCCTAAATCAGGTGCAGCATGCCACCAATCCCCCTATAAAAATGTCTTCATATAGTGATTAAGAAAATCCCATGAAGGCTATGTTAAACAGTTCGATGAAAATATTTCAGATTGTATATGAAGTCAGCACATTGTGCCCCATGATTGCACTAATGTACACAATTATGATTTAATAAAAATAAAAAAAATGATGTGCCGCATGCTCATATGTGGGTCATTACAAAAGTTTTGAGATACTAAAAAATTAAGAAATGTCAAATCTGCATGGAAAGAAAAAATGAAGCCTCCTAGCAAGGCCAACAAGCCAGGCATGTTGGAACTTACATGAGCAAAACAGAAAGGATGCTGTTGACTATTTTTCCTGAAAGTAAGGTAATGGACTATAATATAATCTGTTTCAAAACTTTCATAGTGACCCCCACAATTCTAAGTCAGGTGTAGTAAACTGCTTTTTCCTTATAACATTGATTATACTTGGAATGTAATAGTAACTTGATTTACCCTTTGTTTAATATCTGCCTTTCTCAATTGTTAATAAGATACATGAAAACATGCCCCTGCCCATTTATTCCTGTATTTTCTAGACCTTAACTCAATGTCCATCAACAAATTTTGTTGACTGTTACATTGATGAATGCTGAATTTTTCAAGCTCTTAAGACAAAATTTCACAGTGCTAAAAATATAGTCTTTTTAAAAATTATACTATGAAAATTTGTGCACCCCCCCCCCCCCGCCCCCAAGCAAGTATGCTCTGTCCTTACCTGTTTCACTGGTATTGCCTGGGTGCTTCCTGGGTTTTTTCCTTCTATCAGTTTTGTCTGAACTCTTCATTAACTTGCTTTATAAAGGCTCCTTAGAGGTTTTATTACTTCCCTGGATGCTTCTCACATGAAGTCGCCCCTTGGGCATCCCAGGCAAGCATCCTGCAAGGTCATTCCACTCCATATGGGCCTGGCCACCAGATGGCATTAACTTTCTGTTCAGGCATTTTTTGAACTTTACTTTGCAACATGGGCAGTTACCTCAATTTCCTTGAAAGCCCTTTAGATGTACCTTCTCTATATAGTCCAGTGAGAACAATTTCATGAGTTCTTCTCTTTTCTCCAAGAGAGCTGCAAATCTATCTTAATTTTAAAACATATTACAATATAATAGGTCACATGAATGTAAAAATGTTCACAAGTGGGTTTGATAAAGACAGGAATTTTTCTTTTCCTGTGGTTTTATACAATTACAAGAACAATGTTGTTTTGAGTTAAAATTCTTAAGAGCATAAAGACCAAAGATGAAGTAGTAATTGCCAACTAGTAAGTGATAGATTAAAAGCATATGAGAGTTTCTAAAGTGCCACAATGTATAAAATAATGAACTACAGTCTTAGTGTAAAAAAGAAAATTGCTGAAATTATGCTATTTTAATTCTGCCTTGAAATAGCTATTATGATTGAATCAAGTTGAATATTATGTTTCTTTTTCTGTCTTTAGATGAATATGTTGTTTTTTTCAAAACTTTTCAGAAGGTATAACAAAGAGGTTCATGCAACAAAAATGATCTGTGACATTTTATCTGCAAAAGCAACAGAAAATTATGTTCTTTGGTGGTAAATAAATGTATCAAAAATTCCACTGGTGTATGCAAATGCAAGTCTTTCTACAAAGAGCTTCTCATTAGATGAGAGAAGTTCAGAAGAGAGAGGGAACTATTCCTAGAAGCGGATTCATCTTTCTTGCTTAATTACTTTTTAGTCTGGTTTTTGTTTTCGTGTTTTTTCTCTTTTTATTGTAAATTGGCTTTATATAATTATAAAAGCTTATGGAGAACAAAGTGATATGATTTATGAATACAATTTGAAATAATCAAATCAAACTAGTTAACATATATATCACTTCAAACACTTAATTTTTTTTGCAGTGAGAACATTTGAAATTTACTCTCTCAGTAATGTTGAAATGTATTAATAGCTATACTCAGCATGCTATGTGCTAGAACTCAAAAATACATTCCTTTTTCCTGAGATTTTTGTACATTTTGATTCTCATCTCCCCTCCCCACCCCCACAGAGCCTCTGTAACCACCATTCTAGTCTCTGCTTTTATGAGTTCACTTTCATATAAATGACAACATGTGGTATTTTTCTTTCTGGGTCTGGTTTACTTCACTTAGCATAATGTTTTCCATTTCCACCTATGTTGTCACAACTGACAGAATTTCCTTCCTTTTTAAGGCTGAATAGTATTCCATTGTTTGTATACACAACGTTTTCCTTATTCATTCATCTGTTGATGGATACTTGGGTGATTGCATAATTTGGCCACTATGAGTATTGCTGCCATAAACATGGGAGTGCAGACATTTCTTGGGCAAATGGATTGAAAATCTTTGGGGCAAATAACTAGGAGTGGAGTTGCTTGACCTTATAGTAATTCTACTTTTAGTTTTAATTTTATATAGGTTTTCAATAATGACTATACTAATACGTTACCACAGACAATGCACAAGGGTTCCCTTTTGTCCGCATCTTAGCCAACATTTGTGACCTTTCATCTTTTTGACAGCAGTTATTCTGACAAATGTGACACAATTAATTATTGCAGTTTTAATTTGCCCAGGTTTGTGTTGATTCTTCCTAAAGATGAATTAAGGATAGTTATAATTATATCTATTTTAAGCATATTGTCTTCCTCCTTATAATAGAAAGAGAACTTTCAGAATTCTGGGATATTAGATTCCCTCTGATGTGTTCTTCTATCTCTGAAGAAGAAATCAAAAGAGATTTCAAAGGTTTTAATTTCCTGCAATTTAAATGTCATTTTCTCAGAATATTTGTGGGAACTTTCATAAGCACCAGTTTTGTAAGTTATTCACCCTTACTCCATACCTTTCCTTCATTTAAGGATGATGACTATAATGACAGTAGCTTTTCACCAAATTACCTGGTAGAGGAAAAAACACTACTAATGAATAATTGTCTGCAATGATCTAGAGTTATTCAAAAATATATCTCCTATTAAAATACAATATGTGGTAATAAACCAGTTGGCTTAATTTTTTTTGTTCATTCACCCCATAGGTTGATTTGAAATATCCATAATTAATTTGCTCTATTAAGCATTTATTGAACTTCGACAAATACCTAGTAATGTGCTAAGGGTAAAATACTAAGGTGACTAGACACCTGGTTTAGAATTTAGTATTTGACTATGTCTTGTCATATTTCATTACAATTCTTACCAGTCTATTGCTTTATAGAGTTTAATTTTCATATTTTTATTATTTACTTTTTAGTCTTATTTCCTTAGTAACATACCATTAGTCAGTGCAAAATATCATTCACTTATGTAATTTAAATAAACAAAGAGCATGTATATAAAGGTATGTAGCAGTACAAAGGAAGGGAAAAGGAAGACTTCTAATTATTTCAACAAAACAACTCTTGCTAATATCTACAGTTATGTTTAAAAAATGGCAGTCCCACCCTGCTCTTCACCTGCACAAAACCCTTCCTTTCCTAGCTGATCCACCCTTAATCAGCAATTATGTATCATATTTAAAGGCTTTGTTCACATAACTTTGGTGAATTTACGCATAAACGTATTTGGTAAGAATAGCAAATGCTTGCATATCACCAGGTGTGTTGGACATTAAAAATTATTGTTTTTATTATCATCATTCAGATGAATCTCCTGTGATATTATTGAGTATTCATATCTAGTTGGCTTTGTAAAAGAGACACCTAAGCGTTTCTATAGTTGTGACATCACCCTGTAGGACCCCCTCATCACCTGTAATCCTGAGGATAGTGTATGACTTATCCACACTTTGGCCTTGTATAGAACACTTTCATTATTGGCAAACTAAAAATTTTGGCTTGCAACAATTCCTTATCAGAGCAAAATACGTTACTTTATTGGGTGATATACATAAGTAAATAGCAAATAAGGAGCATTAAATAGTAATTAGAAACATTTTATTTGGTTTGAAGGTATTCCATTAAATCTGGATAGCATGGCTAAGGGAAG
Source organism: Arctocebus calabarensis (assembly GCA_963573935.1). NCBI lineage: Eukaryota > Metazoa > Chordata > Mammalia > Primates > Lorisidae > Arctocebus > Arctocebus calabarensis. Next base: position 63,364 of record CAUYON010176744.1, read on the forward strand.
GAGTTATCTTTTAGAGTGTTTAATTTTTGAGATATTTGGCAAATCAGGATATTGAAATTTTCAGTTTCAGAACAATTGCAATCCATGGTACTGTCTTTTCAGATTACCTTTTATGAGAGTTATGAAGCAGAAGATGTACATCATACAAGCTTCTTAAAGTAAATTAGGCAAATTAAAATCTATTGTCCCAGATAATAATATATGGATAGCAATGTGATAATTATAAAATAAAAATCAAAGGGCTCTGCGCCTGTGGCTCAACGGGCTAAAGCGCCAGCCATGTACACCTGAGCTGGTAGTTTAGAATCCAGCCTGGGCCCGCCAAACAACAATGATGGCTGCAACCAAAAAATAGCTGGGTGTTGTGGTGGGCGCCTGTAGTCCCAGCTACTTGGGAGGTGGAGGCAAGAGACTCGCTTGAGCCCAGGAATTGGAGGTTGCTGTGAGCTGTGATGCCCCAGTACTCTATCCAGGGTGACAGCTTGAGGCTTTGTCTCAAAAAAAATAAAAAAATAAAAAAAATAAAAGTCAAAGTATTTTTGTTTTGTTTGTCACCCTCAGTAGAGTGCTGTGGCATCACAGCTCATAGCTACCTCAAACTCTTGGGCTTAAGTGATTCTCTTGCTTCAGCCTCCCAAGTAGCTGGGACTATAGGTGCCCCCCACAATATTCAGCTATTTTTTGGTTGTAGTTGTCATTGTTGTTTGGCAGGCCTGGGCTGGATTTGAACCTATCAACTTTGGTGTATGTGGCTTGAGCACTAGCCACTCAGCTATAGGTGCTGAGCCAAAGTCAAAGTATTTTTAAAGAAGCTGCTCACAATTAAATTCATTTTCTGGATGTAAAATAAATTCTAATAAATTCATTCCCTTTTGGTTGCATTAATGATATATCTAAAATTATATCTGTCAAACACCTATTTTTAACAGCAGAAAATAAGGTGCCCAAGAAACAAATGCTTTATGATAAGTTATGATTATTTGGGGACCTTTAATGTTATTATGAGTAATCTTCTATTGATAAACTTGGTCCAGGTCAAGTTTTCCAAACACAAACACAGCAAGGAGTTGATAGAGTTTAAGTCCTAAATACAATTTTGATGTACTGTTGGGATTTATTTACCTCCCTTGAGTTTAAAAAAATGTGTGATCAGGAATTGCATTTAAAAACAGAAAATCATAACAGTCCCCTTTCAGTCACTGTGGACTACCTAGCTTCTGCTAATTTAAATAAATGGCAGCCATATTTATTCACTGTTTGATCTCTTTCTCTACATCAATTTTCAGAAAAGCCTTTAATCCCCCTTAGTAGCATAACTGATTCAAGGTTATCTTTTATAAATAGTTGTGGAATCTCTTTACATTTCCTTCTTGATTTTAGAGCAAATGTATATTACTTGCTTTAGGGTAAAACAAGGCAGTGACTGGGTACATATAAACTCTGATTTCTTGGATAATATATCAATAATTTAGTCAACACATTCTTCTAGCAGGGCTAGTGTAATGGTAAGTGTGCTTCTGACATCAACTTCAAAATATCTTATTGAAAAGCTTTTGTGCCCCACTTTGCAAGAATGAATGGACACATCTGTGAATGAACCATGTTCTTTGCTGATAGAGAGGCTTCCAAGAATTCCATCACAATTTGAGGGGAATTGATGATTTTAGGAATGTGTTTAGATAAGAAGAAAGTATTCTGCAACATACCTTTGTTGATTATTGCTATAATACAGAAAACTATGTCATAAAGGCTAAGGCTATGTGCACTAAATTCTATAAAATATAGCAAAATGCAGAGGCGTCATTTCCAAAATTATCTTAATGTGGTCTAGGAAATTTTATTGGATAATCAGTATCACATATGTTTCTGGGCTTCATTACAAGGGACTCAAATTGGCATACTCTTGAATCTTTGCTCTACATTTTCTAATTTGTAGAGTAAGGAGTTGAGGACTCCATGCTGAAATAAAGAAAGGGCAGAGAATATACATATCATATTCTTCCAACTCACTGCCAAGAGGCAATGTTATATGGATACTTATAATTAGAAAACTTTTCCCTCATTTTTTGAGGCACATGGTCATTGTTCTTATGCTAAATGTGTTTGGGGAGAAGGCAATGAATGGCAAATATAGTGGAATCAAACAACCTTAGTGAAGGGCTTCATCTTAAGCTAGTTAATCAAGATTATCAGGTTGATCACTAGAATTCCACACCAGAGGAATATTACAAATTGATGGAATAATTCTCTCACAGAAGTAAAACAAATTTCTTGTAGAATTTCATCTCTAACTGTGAATTTTGAGCTAGTGAACAGTGTCTCTTCCCTAATAATTGTAAAGTCTCATCAAAATCTTAGTTTTATGTTTGGTGAGCTGTTAAAGATAATTTTATAACACATTTGGCCTTTAAGATATATGGCACAAGTTTTTTCAGTATCCTGTATTATTTTCTTTTCTACTTTCTTATTATTTTCAATTACAAGTAATTTAGAATATCATTTCTGATAAGCTAATTGATATCAAACATTTAATGTGATTGTATAATAATTTTAAATATAGGTACTATTCAGGTTCAAGCTCCTGGGCTCTATGAAGTATTTACACACCAATGCTTTGCTCTTTCTTTTATTTTCCAAGTATTTTATTTTTCTCTCATGTTTACTTATTTTATTCTTATCTTAGACAAATATTCATCTTGGAAAGTATAGGAAAATGCCACCCAGTGAAAAATAACTATTTTTATTTTCTTTAAGCAAATATTTTTCTATTTATTTTTCTGTTTCTTTTTCATTTTTTCTGTAGATAAACTGCATTTTATATGTAGCTTTTATATATAAAAAATAGTTTTGCTGGATTGTGATCTTTCCTCCAAGACCTCATTCACTAAAGATTGTAGCACTGATACTACAGTAGAACCTCCATAGTTGACCACTTCCCTACATTGATCTCCTTAAGTTGACCTAATTTTCACAAACTGGACATGCACCAAATGTATTTATCAGTATAGGAGGCCTAGTTCCTTAAGTTGACCATCTTCATGTGTTGACCAGTTCATCATAGTCCCTTGTGTGGTCAACTTACTATGTTATTTTTTTCTCTTCCACTAGCTTAGCCATTATTCCGAGTGATGTAAATGGTCCTTGAATTACTTATGTCCAGTGATATTCATCTCCACTCTACTTTAGCCATTTACTTCTGTTGTCCCACGTTTGCTATCACTTCAAATTCTCCAACTCTGAACTGTTATATAATGAACAGTGATAAGCCACTAGACCATGACCTTCTTTTCTCCTTCTTATTCATATTACCTCTTATTCTTTCTTTCTCTCCCTCTCTCCTTTCCTTCTCTCTCCACTTGATATAATTCCACTTTTTAACCATACAAGGTGCTCTGTGTTTTGATCCATTTCTTCCTGTAAGTCTTCTTCTACCTGTCCTCATTTCTAAACAATTTAGATATGCTGATCCAGGAAAACTCTTTGTTGTGAGTGTTTATTCTGTGACTTGTAATATGTTTATAAGCATTCCTAACTTTACCCAGTAGATTCCTTTGGTAGACCCCTTCCAAGCTGTGACAATCAAAATAGTCTCCAGACATTTACCAAATGTTCCCTAGGGGGTGGGAAGGGTTGGGCAATTTTTTTCCCCATGAAAACTCATAGCATAATCCATTTTTTTCATGCCAATATTAAGTTGATTTTCCCACTGTCCATCTGTCACAATTGCCTGGGGACATACCAGTTCTGAACAGATCAACAGTCCATCTTTTTTAGCCTTATTTCTGGGTTTCTGAGCACTACTGGAGAAAATCACACAATGGTTTCCAACTGCATTATTGCCTAGAAATCTTTCTTTGTTTCTCTAAGTCTCACTCTCCCATCCTCTTCAGTTGTGATCTTCAAACCCCAGACTACAGACTGGTTCTTAGCAGTGGCCTGTTAGGAACTGGGCTATATAGCAAGAGGTGAGTGGCAGGTGAGGGAGTGAAGCTTCATCTGTATTTTTAGCCACTGCCATTGTTTTCATCACTGCCTGGGTTTGCCTACTGTCGGATACTCTTCACCCTCTCATCTGTGGAAAAATTGTCTTCCATGAAACTGATCCCTGGTGCTGAAAAGGTTAGGGATTGCTGCTCCAAAGCACCCATGTTAACAGTTATCTGCACATGGTAGTATTCTCTTTGTGTCCCTCTTGGCCCTCCTTATGATGCATGGAGAAATATATCTCTCAAATTTCTTCCCCTGGACCTGAGAACATACCTGCTCATCCTTTCTTCTTCCTCTCCTCCTACCCAGTGCTAATGTCTCCATATGCCAACTCCAGGTTTGACCTTCTCAGTATCCTTACTCTATTTTCTATACTTCGGGATTCTTTCTCCAACCCTACCATCTTTTTACTGTATACTCTTTCTTTGGTAACTATGGTCTCTCCAATAGCTTAAATTTTTATATCAGCCCCATGTCCAGACTGCTATCTTCCTCTTCAAAATCATATTTATGTTTATATGCCCAGAGATTTCCTGATCGCTTCACACACAGTGAAAAAAATGTCTACTATTTTTGTGCACTGTAATAAAATGATGGGGAAAAAAAAAGAAGCCTAAATGGATCTAATGAGGAAATACAAAAATCAGTTAATCAATTAAAAATTATAAATTATTGTCAAATGTTCACTTAATTACAGTTTCTCAATGATATAAAGTATAGTGTGTAATAACTCAATCCTTATATTTAATCACTCTATCCAGCAATTCTTCCTTCAAATACATCTCATATGTGTCTACTTTTGTCTGGCTTGCTAATACACTATCTCAAAGGATTTTCCTCCCTTTCTCAATTCTTTTTTTTGAGACAGAGCCTAAAGCTGTCACCCTGGCTCAAGCAAGTCTCTTGCCTCCGCCTCCCAAGTAGCTGGGACCACAGGTGCATGCCACAATGCCCGGCCATTTTTTGGTTGCAATCATCATTGTTGTTTGGAGGGCCCGGGCTGGATTCAAACCCACCAGCTCAGGTGTATGTGGCTGGCGCTTTAGCCTATTGAGCCACAGGCGCCAAGCCCCTTTTCTCAATTCTTTTTTTTTTTTTTTTTTTTTTTTTGTGGAGACAGAGTCTCACTCTATTGCACTCGGTGGAGTGCTGTGGAGTCACAGCTCACAGCCACCTCCAGCTCTTGGGCTCAAGTGATTCTCCTGCCTCAGCGTCCCAAGTAGTTGGGACTACAGGTGCCCGCCACAGCGCCCAGCTAATTTTTGATGCAGTTCGGCCGGGGCCGGGGTTTGAACCCGCAGCCCTCGGTATATGGGGTCGGCGCCCTACTCGCTGAGCCACAGGCACCTTCTTGACTTTTCTTTCCACCTCCGGTTTGTATTTCTGAATCCGCCTCCACAATGCCCCCAGGAAGACTTCTTTATACTTCAACCATGTCATTTCTCTGTTTAAAACTTCTTAATAACAGTCATTTGTATTTATTATGTGTGACGCACTTTTCAAATAATTCTCATTTAATCTTCACAACATGATTGTTTGTGTATTGTCATTATCCCTATATCACAGACAAAGAATCTGAGACATAGAGGAGATATATATGTCATGCTCAAGATCAAATGCTAGACCTAGGATTTAAAACATAGGATAGAAATGGAAATTTCTCACAGATCACCCTTTCTGTTTAAAAATCCTTCAAAGCAACTCTTGCTAAAAAGACAAAACATAAATTCCTTACCTATCATATAAGTACTAGAAGGAACTTGACTACATTTGTATCTCCAGCATAATATCCTCAGCTGTGTTGATTAAATTCTGTAATTCCACCACAATGAACTTATTTTACACTGATACATACCATAATTTTTTTCTCATTCATAGGATTCTACCTTTATTTGGAGGCACAACCCACTTCCATCAAACCAGATGGAGTGGAGAGTGTTCCTCTGCTGAAAACTCTTTCCTAGTCCATATATATATATCAGTCCAACTCATGCATCCAGAATCAGCAATCTCAAGCTGTTTTCCAACCTTGTACTGGAATTGCTACCCCTTTTGTTTCTCCCCTTCCTAGCATTTACTCACTGTCTTGTCATTGTACCATGTTTGAATCCCAAATCTGAACAACTTTCATGAAGGCAAGCACCACATACTTAATGTCAAAAGTCTTGAGATGTAGCCACTGTTAAAACCCTACTTATAAAGTGGTTAACTTTTCTAACCTTTATTTTGTTTTTGATGCACAGGAGATTTCTCATTTCTCTTCATAATTTAATTTTGTGCATGTGCCAATCTGTGCAAAGCAAGTTTCTCTTTTTATTTTAGGTTTTGGAATTCAGATAAAATGTTATATTTTCATGTACATATGGAAATCTTATTTCAGTACAAATCTTATCTGATGATGTCTTTTTGTTGTTGTTTTAATATGTCTATATATTTATATTTCAAAGTGGCCTGAAACTAGGGTCCTTAGATCATTTCCAAGGGATATAACCCTGAAAACACTTATCTCTTATCTAAAGACTTTTATTTATTTGACAAAGGGTAAAAACCTAGGTCTCTTCTTTCTTCTCTAAACAAGTGAATGTCTTTGCATTAGGAAGATCAGTTTCTCTTCTTTTCTTAGGAGAGAAAGGTGTCAACTGGATAGTATGTATCCGAACAACCAGATTCCTAATTTGGGGGCTCTTCTCTTGTTGTAGGACACACATACTTGCCAGCCAGTCCATATGGCGCTCATTGCATCATCTTAGAAGAGTGAAGAAAATTAGAGGGTTAGGAAATAGATATAGTTATTACATGATAATAATACACCTTGATCCAGAAACCTCATGTTTGTATTTAGGATGATGAAAACAAATACAGATAGTCAAAGTCTATCAACTTCCTGATTCCTTATCATAGATGTTATGTAAGTTTGAATACTGAGGATGGTCAATAATATTTTTAGACTTCTTCCCTTTTTTTTTTTTTTTTTTGAGATAGAGCCTCAAGCTGTCACCCTGGGTAGAGTGCCATGGCATCACAGCTCACAGCAACCTCCAATTCCTGGGCTCAAGTGAGTCTCCTGCCTCTGCCTCCCAAGTAGCTGGGACTACAGGTGCCCACCACAATGCCCGGTCATTTTTTGGTTGCAGCCGTCATTGTTGTTTGGCGGGCTC
>CAUYON010176746.1:0-95811 GCA_963573935.1 Arctocebus calabarensis
AATCATATCTTTTTCAAGGCATTATTGTGAAGTTTAAAAAATTTAAACCGCATATACTATATGAGTATAACGATGTGTTCAGTAAATAGCAGTTTGATGAATAGTATCATTACTGATTCCTCCCTTACCGTATAATTGAGAGGTGACTTGTTTTCTGTGGTCAATCCTGAAAGCACAGGGATATGCCTCTGCAAATAGCCAGGTGGGAGCATCCTGCCCCCTGTTATTGCCCAGGATGGCAGAGGGCAGATGTGTGGCTACTTGAGCTGGGGAATGCTGGCTGGTTGAAGTTGAGGTGGGAGTAGAGGGATGCTCTCCAGTTTAGCAGGGGTGAGGTATGCTCATGAGACCTAATCAAAAAGTGTGGGGACATCATGGCCTGTGCAGCCAGATGACTCACAGGAGAACATCACTAGGACGCAGACCCTAGTAGGTCAAGGTCGAGACCAGTTCTTTATTATTGAAGTTGAAGGTGAGGGACTGACCATAGACAGGTGGGAAAGGCAGTGTCGAATACACCGTGAGATCACCAGGCAGGCTGTGCTTTTTCCAGTTGTCCATACAGGAATGCTAACCAGAACCCAGAGGCCCTCACCCCACATGTCCTACACAAATCTTTTATCCCTCAGGACATTGGCTTTGCCCTCATTTCCACCTCCAGCACCACATTTGACAAAGCCAAATCACCTCTGGCTTGGACTGGAAAAGATCATTAATTAATCTCCCTGCTTCCGCACAGTTTCCTTCTTTTCTCCATCCTATAGCCAGAGTAACTTAAAACAAAACAAAACAAACAACAACATGATCATGTATTGGCCTGAGAAAGTTTTTGTGTTTCTTAGATCCAAGTCAAAAATCCCTTAATGAGAGTGGCCAAGCTCTGGGTATCCTTTCACAGCCGAGGCCTCTACCAGGCTCTGCTCCAACTGCACTGCCCATAGTTACTGACCTCCCTCACAATGCTGCACCAGCTCCAGTGACTGCAGTGGCCTCTGTCTGGGGTTGTCTTTCCTTTTCCTTTGATCTACCTGACCTCTTCCCATCCCCTGACTCAGAGGTCAAGCACTGGGGAAATTATCCCTGATGGCCCCATCAGGTTAGCTGTTCCTCTCTATTGTAGGCCCTCCCAGAGTATTTCTCCTTTGTGGCACTTACCAAGTTGAACTTTCTTGTTTACTTGTGATGAACTGATTAATAAGCTGCCTGAAGGGAAGACTCAGCCTTACATTTGCTCAGCATTTTATCTGTAGAGTGTAATATACTGTTTGAAATATACCAGGCACTCAATAAATATTTATTGAATAAATGCATGCATGCAGGAATGAATGCACGCATTCAGGAACAAGCAGAGATGAGTCTGCCTGAAGGCAGAATCAGGGCGTGGGCTTGTCTAACAGTGAGGTTTGTGAGGAGTCCCTGACCGCTAAGTCGTCTTATCTGGAAATGGCTCAGATCTTCCCTAAACAGAACCATGCTGGGGGCTGACCCTTTGAGCCAGAAGAGGTCTTCATTTATCCAGAGCTTTAGGGACGCAGAGACTGTGTTCCAGTTGGTTTATCTCTGCATCTTCAGCACAATGTGTTGAACGTGGTGGGTGCTCAGTGGGGTTTTCCTCTGAGTGAATGAGTCACAGAACTGCTGCCCAGGGAGAAATAATTCCCTGCATTCTTAGCTGCTCTCCCATTTTACTGTTGGACTGTTGGGCTGCGATGTCTGGTATGCACTGGAGTTGGTGCTGTCTTTGAATGTGTCTTAGCATAACCTCCCGTGGGAAAGAATTCTGAACACTGAATTTTGATGTGTTAGGCCATGCGCTATCAGAGGTTTAACCTCTCCATCTCAGCCCTGCCATGTTGCAACACACCAAACCCCAGCCCTCTCAGCCTGGGGTAAATTTGGACCAAGGATATTGTCATTCCCTTGGGATGCTAAGCTAGGTCAGGGATTCTCCTCCCCAACAGGGCCTGGGAGTACCTCTGTTTCCTCACTAGTTCTGAGAAAATATCTTGTGGAAAGAACAGACCCAGGCCCTGGTCCCCTTGGCAGTCAGAAACAGAATATAAGCTAAGCCTCATCCCTTCTCCCTACATTTTATAAACATCTCATTCTTTATTTCTCTCCAACAACACGCAGTGACCCTTTGGCAAGTCCTTAGTGCTAAATTTCCTTTTTATGGAGGCAGCAGTAAAAACCCAAGGGCCTTTGATAGGCAGTGCTGGGCCGCGGAGTGGATGTAAATCACCTGAGCATTGGCTGGATTCAGTTGACAGATTTCTAGGTTCAATGAAACTTTCCTTCCCCAAATAAATCAAATTCTGACCTATGAAGGTCTAAGCTGGGGGACACTTCCAAAGCATCTGAGTTTGGGCTGAGGATGGAGGTTGTCCTGTTTGGGTGACTGGGACAGATGTTGTAGGGAGTATGAAAGGAAAATTCACTATGTGGAGTTTTGCACATTGCCCCTCCGCTTGAGGCTTTTGGATGTTTTTGCTCTTGGCTCTTTAAATGGAATAAAATGGAGAACACTTATAAAGGAAACAGGGTCTTTCAATGAGCAAGGAGAGTTTAACCCAAGTTTCAGTAGAGAAGTGTGGGTGTGTGTGAGAGAGAGGAGTGCACACTTTCGACAAGCTCTAAACTCTGTGACCTCCTGTTGAAGTTTCTTCCATAGCTTCAGAAAAAACAGCTGTGGCTGGGCCCTTATTAGGGATTTGTATGTGGAATAGCGCTGAGATAGTCTGCTTTTAGAAAGACTTGGGATTTTAGGATTGTTACCACGTGTCGATTATCTTGCTGTGACCTCAAGGGTCAGAGGGACCCGTCTATTTGACTAAAAAATTAGTTTATCATTTCAAATGGCATAATTATTTCCACTTATAAGCCAAGTTCTCATAAATCTGTTCACTAAAGAAGTCCAAACAGAAACTGCAAAGGCCACAAGATGTGAAGAATGGGTCATTTAGGAAGGCACCCACCCTTCCTCTCATTTGCAGGGAACTGTCACAAATGGAAATGTGCAGTGTCCCCGAAGCCAGGTATCAGTCAGGTGCAGGACGCCTGCCTGGAGGTAGCACTGACACTCACTAATGGCCCAGTTATCACAGAATAGCATATTGCCATTAACAACTGATTATACACATTATTGGGTAGCTCACAGCTAATGGGATCTGTCATAAGATCTCAGAAGACTGGGCTTATGATCCGCTGATAAATAGATACGTGGTACATGTGGGTCAGTCATTTCCTTGCTAAGGAGGAAGGAGGAAATGAAGTGACAGCTTTAGTAGACCCGCATAGACCAAGCTACGTGCCTGGCTGGAGTCTGGCATCAGGACGTGAGGCCTCGGCTGTGGTGCAGTGGGACCTGTCTCCACCCTGGTCCTGTAAACATGCAGCACGGATGCAGATGAGCCATGGAGATTTACAAAAGTGCACTGGAGCTTCAACATGTCAAAGCAGGTGTCCTCCTAGCCTCCACTAGGAGCTGGCAGCTCTAGTGGTGCTGCCTTTATTCTTATAATTCCTTCGGGGATTTGGGGGATAGTAGTATGTTCTTTTTGAGTGTCCTCAGTTGTGTCAAATCTTTGAAGGAACAATTTGTGAATGTGAACTTAAGGAGGACAGGGGTGTCACTGCAGACTACTACTGTGTAATTTATTTTATTTTAAAATTAAATTAAATTTTCTTTTTTGAGACAGTCTCATTCTGTTGCCTTGGATAGAATGCAGTGGCGTCATCATAGCTCACTGCAATCTTAAACTCCTGGTTCAAGCAGTCCTCCTGCCTCAGCCTCCTAAGTAGCTGGATGCCCAGCTAATTTTTCTGTTTGTAGGAGAAATGGGGTCTCACTCTTGCTTAGATTGGTCTCAATCTCCTGAGCTTAAGCAGTCCTCCCACCTCAGCCCCCGGAGTGGTAGGATTTCAGGTGTAAGCCCCTGAGCTGCACCCTGCTCTGTAATTTGACAGTGGTTGTCGTCTGCTGCTCATCCTGATCCAATTACCCAAGGTGATAATAAAGTGAGTTTGACCTTTGGCCACAAACTCAGGTATGCAACTTTATTTTATTTGAAACAGTTAAGTCTGATTTAGTTCAGGTTGATTAGAAATGCGATATCATTGAATTTGGTGGAGAGTGGGGGATGAGGATGTTTCTTAAGGTTCCTCTGGTAACAGTTCACCCTGTGCACTGTTCCCCTTCACCTGCCCTCCCAGAAAGCTGGTGAATGCAGTGATTTGCCAGGGCCGGGACCCTCCCTGTCTAGGCGCAACGTCTTTAGTTTCACTGTGCCAACTTCTACCCAGAGACCTGTCACCTCCCCAAGGCTTTGCAAGAGAGTCCTGGATTATCCCTTCCCTCCAAAACTACAGGGCACCGGTCCCTACTCTCTCTGGGGAAAATCCCTCAAGACTTTTGAACTTGCTTTTTACCTAGTACTTCAAGAGGAGCAAACTTCTAGGAGAAAAAGCCAGGTAGGGTCTTTTCTACAGGCAGTTTCTACTGTCAGACTTTGCGATCCTCCACTAACGTAGGGAACACAGAGGAGGACCTTGGCTGGAACCAAGGAGGGGCAAACACACTGAGAACAAAATACATGGGAATATCTTGGCACATTATGCCACTGTGACAGGGACGGTGATGACAATGACGATGATAGGAGTGGTGATTTATATCAGCAGGTAACATCATGGTTTCAAACTACTACCTTAGGTCAGGAAGAGAAGATGGGAGCCAAAAGCAAACCGATGCTCAGGGAAGTTTTGTGAGCTGGCCAAGGCCTCACAGCAAGTTAGTAATCATAGGTCTTGTTTGTTAGTCCAATATGGTTGTCTTTGAAGGAGGCCACGTGTTGCCCGTCCCCATCTGGTGAACACCAGAAGTCTTCTGGGGTCAAGTGACTGCAAGTGACTGAGAGACAGCCAGAGACATTAACGGGCAGGGTCCCAAGACTTGCTAAACCTTCAGAATCTCTTCTCTGGGTGGGAAGAGGTACTGCTTGGGGCCCTTAAGCAAGGAGGAACTTGACCACTTGCACAGGAGATGGATTCTCCTAGAAAGGAAAGAACATTTACTTTGGTGTTTTCTCCTTTTGGTATCAATCTTTCTAAATTTCTGCTCTTCTTTTCCTTACAGCAGGACTAGTTGTTTACCTAATTATTCTGCCAGTGAAAGTGGTTAAGGGTTGGACAGATGAGGCAGAAAAAGAGTCTGCTTGAAAGAAAGAGAAATGTTCTATTTTTTTCAGGGAGACACAGATTTATTTCAGTTTCAGTAGCTCTTATTCAAATTCATCAGAAGTAATTAATGAAAGCTAGAAGAAGGCGCGCACACACATAAACACACACACACAAGTTCCTAGGATTTTTTCATTCTTACTTGAATTACGTTGAGCTGTTTGGTCTATTGGTTCAGTACCCCGAGCCCAGTGTAGTATTGTCATCCCTTGCTTTACAACACAGTCATTATATCCCTAAACCACATTGTGATACACAGTGCCTTCTGTTTACGACTCCCGAAACTCCCACTCCATATATCACCTGCCATAAAACCCATCAGACTGCTGCTACTAAAATGGTGCACAGTGGTCTGCGCAGGAGCCAGGCAAATTGTGTGATACCCTACTGTGGTTAATGAGAGTGAAAATGTGGTTAGGATTTTATTCAGGCGATGTTCATTTGCAGGGCCATTGTAGTGAGATGGCAAAGAAAGATTCTTTTGTTAACTTGAATGACAATATATTTTCTATTGTATGGAGTGGCTCAGTGCAGAGTTTGCCAAGTTATTTGTCAATTGTAAATAAGTCAAACTGTGACCTTGAACAACTACATTTTGATTGCTTGGGGGGGTCTTGAAAACTAATTAATATACTGAGATTGAGTATTGGAAACCTGTTGCCAGATTTTAAAGTACAGTGATGTGATTTAACTCTAATAATTAAGACAAGAACAGTTAAAATAGAAAGTCCCTTTTCTGTAGAATAGATACAATTTATTGTGTCTTCAGCTTGTTTTTTTTTTTTTTTTAAGAAGATGGTGGATAAGAGAAAAGGGCCATTGTACTTTTAAAATTTTTTACATTCTCCTGAAAGCTGTGTACATGCAAAAAATTCTTAGTCATGTCTGCAACCATCACTAAGTCAGGGAAAGAAACGTGAAGATCTTCATTCAGAAATAAGAGCAATTAAACATGGCTCTGTTGAAATCATGTTGATTCAAAGGAATTCTCATTGCTTCCCATGCTGTCTTCTCATTTCCAATCCAAGAGCCAAGACATTTTTAACTCAGAGGGAGGACTTTTTTAAATGATTCAGTAAATACAGGTATTTTATTCAAAGAAATGTAATACAAACTTCTCTCTCATTAATCCATAACCTTTCCTTCCCCTCGAAACAACTGACCACACGGCATGAAAGACATCGGCTACTAATGATATTAGAAAACTTCCTTCCTCTAGTCTTGGTCCACTCATGAAAACTTTAAAGAAAAATGAACACAGTATGTGTATAGCATATCTGATCTCATTAACTTATTAATCCATCACTAAGAAAAGGGCTTCCCCAGAGCCCACCCTGGGCAATGTCATGGAAGTGGAACTTGTCCCAGGCACGTTCTTGTCTCTCTATTCTGGTCTTCTTCACTGCTCTCCCCAGCATGATAGGGGGCTGCAGGTGCCCCTGCAGTAGCATTGTCACTGTTGCCAGAGCTAGCATGGGTACCCCACCAAACCCCGAGTTTGCCCCTTTTATCTTCCTCATTTTATATTCATACAAATGCTATAGTTGCTTTCTAGAGTATTTCTCACTTTACAGATTTTAAAAGAGAGAGACCCATAGAGATTAAGTACAGTAGAACCTCTGTAGTTGACCACCTACCCACATTGACCACCTCCTTCTTTTGACCTAATTTTCATAGACTGGACATGCACCACGTGTCTATATGGGTACAGTAAGCCTGGTTCCTTGTGTTGACCCCCCACTGTATGTTGACCAGTTTGTTATGGTCCCTTGGGTGCTTGACTTATAGAGGTTCTATTGTAATTTTTCCAATGGCAGTGAGGTAGGCAAAGGCAGGACTCCTGTGATCCCTCTTGATCTACATCTTTTTTTTCTTCTTCATGATCACTTTCTCCTGGAGATCTCTCCACCCCAGTCCTTTTCCCTAAATGCTGGTCTTTCTGGGAATTTCATGCAATGATCACATCAGTGAAATCACTGGGAAGGATGCACCGAGCCTACTTTGTAAGTTTTACAGGCTAGCTATCAAGAACAGATTTCCTGAGAGACTCTTCTCTCTCTGTTCGTATCTTGGCAGCCCTAATCATGGAAGCAAGTAAAGCTAATATTATCAGGAAGGGTTCAGTGGGAAGGGATAGGAAGAAGTTTCCCACTTGTGGGAGATACTAATAAATTCCATGTGCTTTCAGGAGGCTTCATTCATCAATCCTGATACTACACCACTGTAAGACTGAGGCAGACTAACTATTCAGGTAGACACAGAAGGATAGCAAAGCAAGAATATGACTTTTCATGGAATGACCAAGACTTCAGGGGCAGGGATTTCAGACTGGGCCCCTCTGTGGTCTGTTTGATTTCTTCAGGGGAAATCTGATTTCAATTGAGTCATATTGCTTTAAAAAAATTCCGACTCCAAACAGCACCACAAAAAGGAAATTAAACTATAAAAAGTGCATTAAGGTAAGGGTAGGGATCTAAGTTACTGGCCCAGAAACAAGTAAAAATCAAAGTTAAGAACAGAACCCGTAAGTTGCTCTAGTTAGAGATTACAGATGCCACCAGTATTTACAATTGCTTGATATAAAACAGTGTACCTTGCACTGAATACTGACATCACCAGTGTAGCACTTAGGATCTGGGAATCTCTGAGGACTTTATAGGCATCCCTTGCCTTTTCAGTTCTTGTGGAAAGTCAGATAAATAGGAAGCACCACTGTCCAAGCCACATGGTTAGGAGAAATGCAGTTGGAAATGCATTCTCAACAGTGGGGCTTAATGATGGTCTGGAGGCCAGCAAGAACGATCGTTGGCTCCTGAAAGGCTCAGATAGATTCTCTCTTGGACTCAGCTCTCCCTTACTTGTTAATTCATATATCTGGTGTTAGAGATCTGCATTGAGATAGGCATTTGGGTAAAGAGAGTTATTTATTTTCTAGCCTTGGTGGTGCCACTAACAAGCTATGTGACCTCGGGCAAGCCACTTATCCTTTCTCCCATGCCTACTGTCCAAGGATATTGTGAAGATCAAGCAAAAAAAAAAAAATGTGAACTCAGTAAAGTACAGAGCACAAAGCAATTGTATTAGCATTATATAGGCAAAAATGAAAACAAAAAGAACCACCAACGAAAGACATAGTTTTAAAAGTTAGGTTGAGAATGGGCCACAGTGTTTGGCAGGCATGTAAATGTAATATCAAATTTAATACAGGTACGGCTATGCCCTTCCTAATTATTTCTTACACCTGGATGTGGCCCATGGGAAAATTCTCTCAGAGGCCATGCATTTAGGGTCTTGTATATTTTTAGGTTTCCTTATTAAGTAGAAACCAGAAGCCTTTTTATGTCTCCACAGGGACACCTCCAGAGCTTGTATCAGCAAAAAAGAACCATAGCCTGAGGTGTTGGGGTTAGGATAGAAAGCCTGAAGGGGCTCAACCCCAGAGAAACAGGAGGCGACTCCATCCTGCCAGACCAGTTCGCTGCTGTGCTCTTCTCCTGGACACGGGAAGTTCATTACATTAACTTTGCCTTTTAAAGGGAACAAGAATTTAGAGGGGTGTGTCTGTGTGTGTGTATTGTGTGTGTGCTTGTGCGTGCCTGTGTGTGCCGGCCTATGCGTGTGCGTGGTTAGTTTTCATGAGTGGACCAAGACTAGTGGAGGAAGTTTTCTAATATCATATTAGAAAATGTGCGCGTACGTGGTGTGTGCATGGTGTATTTGCACACCTGTGCGTGCGTTGTGTGTGTGTGCACGCCTGAGCACACCTGTGCCTGTGCCTGTGCGTGGTGTGTGTGTGCAGGTGCATGCTGGTATATATGCATGTGCTGTGTTTATAGACATGCTCTTGATGAAAAATTGGGGGGGGTCTCTCCATTAGCAGTGGGAAAGAAGTAACTGAGAGGAAGGAGGAGGAAGATGCAATGTCTTTTCTGGTTGAAATTAATGTTAGCCAACAGATATTAATTAAGCACCTGGAGACACAGGGTGCCATACAGTACCTTACCTGTGATATGCTTCCTCTTCTACAAAGGTTGAACATAGCTATGTTTTTTATTCTCAATTGCCAATTGTTTTTAGACTCACCAAATCATTCTTTCTGATGGTTAAAACATCATAGATTTAAAACTCAAAAATTTTGCAGAGTTTTGAGCTGGCTGCTTTGGGTTCAGAAGAATCGAGTCAGGGTTACTGACCCAGAGAAACGTATGACTGCTCAAAAAGAGAAGATGCTGATTACAAAGAGAGACAGAGCACAAAATAAGAGGATTTTCAATTAAATGCTGTATTCAATGGCCAAGGCAACCCAGGCTTTGAAGGTTTGTAGAACATAGATTCTCCGGTCTGCAGACACAGGTGCTTAGAATTGAGCGTTGGGGTCGAGAGGCCTCTGGGAAGTGTTGGACCCAGAAGTGGCAGAGAAGGGTGGGGAGAATTTGGAGAGGCTTACCTCCATAAACACCTTGGTTCTGCGAGCCTGGGACCAGCAGAGGGAGCACAAGGTAATAAACAGCTTTGGTTTAAGAACTTGACTGTGATCTTTGGATCACAGAGAAACCAAGGCCATGAGCAAGAGGGTGTCATTCACTGCCATCCTATCTTCCTTTGTTTATCCTTGATGCCTTTAAAAAGTCTACCACGTCTTGCTCCCTGCCTCATTTGGAAAATCTGTTCTACAATAAATGCAGAAACAAGCCCCAAACCAAACTAACCAAAAGAGCCCCAAAGCAAACAAATACAAACTAGACAAGGAAAACACAGCATTCAGGTCTTAATTGTCCTTTGAAACACCTTCAGTCCCTTGGCCTCCCATTTCTTTGAATAATCAGGTAATGTGAGAAGTTTACAGAATATTACAGCTCAGAGGTCTGTCACTTTAATATTTTCTCTGCCTCAGGAAATGGGCTATTTAACAAAATTCAGCAAATCAATGGCTGGTGGAAAGGAGATGTGGGGGGAACTAATGCGATCTTTATAAGGTTTCAGTGAAGAAACGTGCATTAAAAAAGGCTGCAGCCTCATGTTTATTCTCAGCAGAACTTTGAGAAAGGTTGCTAAGTGCAGAGCCTGGTTTCTAGAAAGTTGGTCAAATATGGCTCTAGTTTTGTTTAAGGGAAGCTGCTGCTCCACTGAGCTGACTCTGCCTGGTTTTCTATGGCCCACCCCATGGGAGTCCCACTAGTTCAGCAATGATCAGCATGACTCTGCCTGTCTCGGGGCCTTTGCACATGCTATTTCCATTGGAAGTCCCACGCCTTATCCCTTCCCTAGCTGCTCCTTTGTCTAGTGAATTCCAACCCAGTGAGTCCTTATTCGGAGCTTAAATCAGTCTTTACTTTTTCAGGAAATCATCCCTAATCTGCAGGTCAGCTCTGTTTGCCACATAGTCTCAAGGCCCTTTGCACTTCGTATGCATAGCACTATCAGAGTAAGCAATTCCATGTGCATTTTTGTGATGATTGCATTCACCATTCTTTACCTGACAAGACCGGGAGCTCTAGGGTGCAAGGACCTTGAGTTTTTTACACACCATTGTTCCCTCAGCATGAAGTATAATGCCTGGTACCTAATAAGGCTTAATAATTACTCATTTGTTGAATGAAATAAATACAGACTTAATGAATAATTATCAACTGCTAATAGCAGATGTTGTAGTTTGCTATGGGCTATGGGAGCAGAGGAGAGTCAAAAGTTAAGGAAGGAAGGATAGCAGGGTCAGAAAACCCTTAACGAACACAGAGTTTCCAAGGGAAGAGGGTGTGGCTGCTGCACATAGAGCTTGCCACATTCTGGCTGAGGGTTGTGTGGAGACATTGGACCCAAAATGTAGGAATCACTGCTTCATACTTCAGGGAGGGTTGAAGCAACAGTCATCGTTCAATGTGCGAATATAATTGATGGTGCAAGTTAATCTCCATTTACTTTCTACCTCCAAAGCCATTTGACGTCCTTTACACCCTGCTCTGTGTGCCAGGAGGCTGACCCTGGCTCCTGGTTGGATTTGACAGGTTGAATTCACCGGCAGCCACCAGGGGAGGGAAGAGAGTATTTCCACTTCCTGTCTTCTTGAGTGCACATCTCTGAGGGCTTCCTGGCTCTCCTCCAGTGATCCAGCTCCCACTGCTCTCAGGGAACTATTTTTTCCTACCTCTGTTCCATCAGTCTGAGGGCCTCCTGCTGCCCTGAGTCTCCATGCGTTGCTCTGCCTGTTCTGTGTCTCTTGTTCATTCCCTACGTCTACTTAGAGTCTCCTCATTTGAACTGTCTGGAGACACCTCTGTTCCCTGCTGGGACCCTGACTTGCTTTCATTTACTTTCTCTAGGTGATGGCATGTGCTCTCATATGTTGTGTTTGGTACAGTGCTAGGTTCTAGGTCCACCTGCCAACAGGCCATTTGTCCAGACCCACGTTAGAAACAGCCTCTTTATTGCTGGGCAGTGCTTTGGCTGTTAGGTTCTTGGCTCAGTCAGTGGAGGGAAAGATGTCTCTTTCCTCTTCTTCTGCTGTGTATGAAACGACTGCACAGGTAGCAATCTGATCCCTAACCTAAACTATGTGACTTAGAAAACCCCAAACCGACAGGGGCACAGAGAACAGAACCATTAGCAGGCAAGAGTGCTTATTAGACTGCCAGTCTGCAAAATTCAGGTCACCTGAAATTTTTGAACTGAATTATTGTACTAGCTGCCTCAGTTCCCTAATTTATTTTGCTAGTGCAGAGCTTGGTTCTGTACCCCTTCTCTACCCTCACCCCTACAAAAAAGGTACAGCAAAGTAGAACGGGAGGATTATAGGTGCAGGAGAGTCTCTCCTGGTTCCAGTCTTGTTTTGATGTTATTGCCTAGTTAGATTTTTCTCCCTCGACATGTTGAACATGTACCCCCCTAGATCTGTAACATGTCCAATTAAGAAACTAAATGAAAATGTTCAGAAACCAACTCAGCTACACTGATATATAATAGAAGGACTTTAAAAACATAGAAGAAAATAACTTAAATATGTTTTTAAGTTTATGGCATAATATTTTCCCAGATATTTCCCTCATCCTAACCCCCAGCAAATCCCCCCAGCAGGAAAATACTAAGAGTGAGTTTTCTAAAGTAGGAACTGAAAAATGACCCACTTATGGAAAATCAAATGCCGTCTCTCGCACGTTTGCAGGTATCTGAAGGAAATATACAGAGGACTCCTTTTAGAATCTGCCCAGGAAAGGGTCAGTGCTTGATGTGTAGAATCCTGTTCACTAAGGAAACCTTTCCTTGTAGGACAGAATGATGGAACGGAAGACACAGGGCCCTGGATC
The DNA here is from genome assembly GCA_963573935.1 of Arctocebus calabarensis. NCBI lineage: Eukaryota > Metazoa > Chordata > Mammalia > Primates > Lorisidae > Arctocebus > Arctocebus calabarensis. Next base: position 12,534 of record CAUYON010176746.1, read on the forward strand.
CTGTCTTCACGTGGGCTTAATGGGATTAGGCTGGGACTTCACCCAGAACTCCATGTCCTAAAGAAAAGGGAAAGTCTTGTCAGGGATTTAAGGTGAAAGATTTGTTGATTGTGCTTATTGTAATTTTATTAGTTTCCTTTCCATCATTTTAAAGAACAATCTTGTATCGCAGGACTTGCGCCTTTCTGAATATAGATTCAGTCTGTTTGTTTCGAGGTTCTGCTATTTTTCGCTGGTATGCCTGAGTGGGGAATCTCACTCAGAGGCCACTGCCCATCATCCCAAGGTGTCAGAGGAGAGCTGAAGTGGCCACCCACAGCACTACCCTGCACACCCGCTCCTGTCTGCTGATTCCCTAACAGGGATGAACAAAGGTAAAGAAGAAGTTATCCGGACTGTGCCGAATCAAGCCTCCGGATATTTTCCTTAGCTGATTTCCCTACTCTTCCCTTTCTCAGTGGTTGTACAGCTACAGAAAAATTAGGCTTTTTCCTATTAGTCTTGGTGTACATACCACACGCAAGGGACTTTTGATAGGGTTGATTTATAAGTACCTTGACTGTGGTTCACAACAGAAATTCACTTAAACAGTAATTCCAAGTCTTGCTGTGCTGGTGCTCCAGGGTGGCTTGGCTCACTTTGTGGAACATCAAAACATGCTCACAACAAATTATTTTAAATTCAATTTCATTTTAAACATACAAGTTAACTAGTCATGGTGGCCTGGGAGTCTGAAGAATAGCTTCACTTCTGCCGTGAGCTTGTGGTGAAATTGGGGCAGTTCCTTAACTCTTCCGAATTCGGCTCAGAGGTTCAGACTCAGGGCCTCCGTGCGGCACACGTGCAGGGGACACAATTCACACTGTCATCCGGATGGCGTTCTAGGGAGGCTCCGTTTCCATAGACTGCAGACGAGTCTTCTGAAATGGTTTGACCTCTAAGTCAACAAATCTCCACTGAGTACACATTCCGTGCCCAACAATAGTGAGGCACTTATAAGGCCAAAGCCATCGTGCTAGCATTCGGAGGGAGAACACCTAATAGGGAGTGAAAATTAATTTGATTTATGTGTTGATGGGTGTGTTTCACAGCCACATGTTAACAGTCTATTAAGTGCCAGAATTAGTGCTAGACTAACACATATTTTCTCTTCTAAACTCAGCTCCCACCTGACTCCTGAAGACCCACGCCTTTTTCTCGAGGAGCTCACAAGCTTGTGGAGAAGGTGGGTACACGGACAAATAGGAACTTGTTTCAGTACGACAGCAGTGGTGTGAGCCTGAGACATGGCAGAACTTCTCCAGCAGAACTTTCGGATGATCTGATATTCGATAAATGTATTGTTTATTTTTCTTTTCTCTGTTGATGTGTAATGGCGATGACAATGCTCTTCGGCTAGTATGTATTGAGTAGGGGAAGCATCATTAAGAATGCAAAGATAGGTAAGATGGAGTGTGTACTGTCTTGCATTAAGAGAGCCAAATTTGTAAATGACACAAATGGACTTTATTAAGGACTTAACAATGTGCTATGGGATGACGAGAGAGAGAGAAAGACCCCATAGGGAACAGGTGCATACTTACCTGGTTACGGAGAATCAGAAAGGCCTCCTTCCTTGTAGTAGCTGCCACAAGATGACCCATCCTTGTTCCCCCAGGGGAGGCCAGGTTAGAGCTGGTCTTCCTGTTCTCACTTTCGTGGCTTCAGGTACTTTACCTTGACCGCATATCTTTCAGTTGTAATGACACCTTATTTCATTGTTTGATCAATGTCTGTACCACTAGCTCCTTCAGGGTAGAGACTGTTTCCCTTTTGCTCATTATGGTATCTCCAGGGTCTTGAGTGGTGCCAGGTAAGTTTAAAAGACAGCCAAAAATTAATAAATTAGTGAATGAGTGAGCACTGAAGAGCAGGTAAAAATGGGAAAGGGAGAGGCTCTTCCAGGTGAAGCGAGCCATTTGAACCGGCGCCATGCCTGAGCTGTCCCAGGGTAACTCGTAGCCCAAGTTACAAACATTAGAAATGGCGACTTGCCTCAGTCCTCTTACCAAGGCACTGGGGAGCTTATTGAGGGAAATTCTGACAGATGCACCGAGTACCTCTAACCCTCCTTAATAACCCCAGAAGGATTGAGCAGCCCTGATTGATCTAAGCACTTCTTGAAACTAATAGGTGCTCATCAAATATTTGGGAGCGGAATGAGGGCAGGGATACATGGACTGATGTTTTCTGTCCTACAACCATTTGGAATAGCAAGCTATCATTGCCTACCCCCTACCCCCTCCCGCTTCTCACTTAAGCCATGTCTTTATGCTGTGAGAAAAATGGCGCAATATGGGGGAAAAAAAGCAGGGCATCTGGTTCACCAGATATGCATATGGCCACAACATATGGCAAACCCAGGGCATTTGACCATCGTGCTCATTAGGACGTGCCGGCAAACCGGATGCCGCGCGCACTGCGTCTGTGTCGTTTTTCTCTCAGCATGCCGACCTGGTGTTAATCAGAGGACACACTTGCCTTGGAGAGCAAATCAGTTCCTCCACTCCTTTCACCTTTGATTTTTTTCTAAAAGTCCCTCCTCTTTTGCGCTTACTTTCAATCAGTCAGTTGCCTTCCAACTCCCAGGATGTCCCACTCTACACTAACAGGGACACTCCACACTAACAACCCCAAATCACCGGCGGCTCACGGGCCTGTCAGGCGGGTGGAGAGAAAATGCAACGTTTGTTTTTCTGAAGGCGTTAAACAAAATATTCTCTATGTCTCAAAGAGTCTGGGATAATCAACTTTGCAGGCAAACAGAAAACTCAATCAACTTTAATCCCCCGATTTCTACTCAGGACTCAACTCAAGAAGAGGGTCGGGGCACCTCCCATCCCCCACCCCGGCAAACCAAACAGAAGAACAACCAGCAATTCAAACTATTTGGAGTGAATCAGCCTTTAAAAACTCTAAACTGCTCACTCACTTGTGTGTCCAATAGTTTCCCCCTTTAACGTTCTGGCTTTAGGCTCTCCCCTCTCCCCACAGGCCTCCCCTTCCCACTTCTCTAAGGAAATTCAGTTCTCACTGGTGATTGCAACACCTTCATTTAGGATATTTGCATATTCCATTTTTTTTTTTTGTTATGGTTGCTCCTCTCTGGTTGCATTTCTAAGTGAGAAATGAGATCAAAATTCACATTAACCCGTGTGTCATCCCCTGTGCTCTCCATTCAATGCTATCCTTTGTTTACCATCTTTTAGCAATTTACAATCTATATGACAATACTCCAATCCAAATCAATTAGAACCAGTTTCACAAAATAGACTTCCTGATGCCCTCTGTCAATCTCCCCCTGAACTCCAGCTGTATACTGTTCCTGCCCCTTCACTTATTGCTAGATACACATTATTTCTTTCGTCTGTGATAACTATCAAGAAACAGTAACAAATTTGTCCAGAAGGATTTACCCTCCATGTAGTTCCCTTCTTGTCTTTCTTTTTAAGTATTGCTGATAATTTGATTGAACTCAAAACGGTTACAGATTTTTCTCAGTACTCTCTTATTTCAAGGTAAGAAGTGGAAAAAGCAGGTTTCTTTTTTTTTCTTTCAAATAGTTTTATAGACAAAGTGAAAGATTTTTCATTCTTGCTTCAAATTCATTGTGAAAACAGAAGGCAGATTTCCCAGATGGAAATCTGTCATATCATTATGGAAATGTCAGATTTCCACCCGGGGCATATTGACAAAAAGCCATGGTTTTTGCCCAGGGGGTGGAATTTCACAAATTTTCCCAAGAAGAGCTGCAGTCCCTGGTAAAGACAGAAGCAATTTCTTTCTCCATTTCAGATTCGGGAGCCTCAGTGCTAAGAGATTGGTTTCAGGCAAATACCCAAAGAAGAGAAAAGACTTTAGCAACCCCATTACTGGCTATTGGGACTTGGCTCTCATTTGAGAGCCTGTATGTACTCTGGTGTTCTCCTTACCCGGAGTTGCAACTCTATTGGCGACATCATGTAAGATGACATGCTGTGTCATCTTGCCAAGCAGAGGAGGAATTTCGTTCTTTGGCCTACCTAATTCTGCCATGTAAATATCACTCCTTTCGCTAATAGATACACTCATTTTAAAGTCTCCCTTAATTCTGGTAATTGTATATTTTTCACCCTGGGAGTGGAGCATCTTAAACCTCCCTTAGTGGAGTATTCATGCGTGCATTAGAAATATTAGCAAATAGTGTCTATGCTAATGAATGATAGAACATTTAGAGGAAAATAAAACAATCCCCAAACATTTTTATACATTTATAGTCATCAGAATTCCATGCTTTAAATAGATGAAAGAGATTTGTGAGTGGCATAGTCATGGCAGAAATAGCCTTGGGACATGAGTTTCTCTATTTTGTTACATAGAAGTCTTGCTGCCTTGTATAATAGCCCCACAGATTAACAAGTACAGTGCAAGAAAAATCTAAATATTTTCCTTAAATAAAGATTTGCTGTTCCCAACAAAAAACCTCCTCCAAAGATTACACGAGTATAGATACTCTGTTCCATTAATATAAATGACTCCAATGTATATTTTTTTCTAGCAGAAATACCTGCATGTTAAAAAAATGCAGCAATAACTTCAAACTTCAAAGGTCTAAACTTCAAAAGGTTTCTTGCATTCTGCTTGATGGGACAGCATCTTATGCACACATGCTTTTTTCCCTGCTAAGTGCCTTAATAATGAGCGTGGGTTCAGATTTTGTGAATCGGAGCCAAGTAACTCTATTTTATTATATTTGCTGGGAAATGAACTAGCTCAGGGTAATTAGGAAAGCAATTTTATTAGCTTCTATTTCATAAAGATTGTTTTTTAATCAGAGTCAGAACTTACTAGAAATGATTCTATGCTCATTGCTTGGGTCTCAGGAAATGAAGTGGGGCACCGTAGGTCCTAACCCACAGCAAACTCTATGTGACGGAGACAGAAGCTTTGCTCTTAATCTCTAACAATGCTGTAAAAATAAACCCAATTGGATGGTGTTGTAAATAAAAAGGTCACAGCTAACAATTACCTGTGTCTAGTTTATTTTAGACGAGAGCCTTGATAACAGATGGAATGAAAGCTTTCCTTTAGCGGATCAAGGAGTCTTGGATTCAGGTTTTGTAAAGAATCCATTGTGGGGCCTGGGGTGGGTCGTAGGAAAAGTAAAACCCTGGATTAGGTGAATGCGTCTTCGAGAGACAAATGGGAGAAGGAATTGGGACTGATAGTGTATTTAGATAATGTAGTGCAGCTGTGAAAAAGACAAATGCTCTACTGAGGCACGTGGCATAGACGGCAGGGGTGGGGGTGTTGCTTATAGGAAAATGGAGTCCCTGTAATTATACCTCTCCTGGCAGCCACTATGGAGCTCAGCGTACTGTTTGGGGCACCTCATTAGAAAGAGAACATCAATACTGTAAATTAGAGAGAACCCAGAGAAGGGTGGCAAAAAAGATAAAAGGATTAGAAGAGATGACCTATAAAGAAAGGTTAAAGGAACATAACATTTAAAGCTTTCAGGAAAAGGAGCTGGTGAGATGGAAGGCTATGCTAACTGTCTACAAATATTTGAGCAATAATAATTTTAAGGAGAGGAGAGTATTGCTTGCAGTGGTTGAGAATGGTCTAATAAGAAGTAACGGCTTGAAACTAAGGAAAGGGGAAAATGTCTGTTAGGAGACATTAGGAAAAATCTCTTCCCAGTAAGGGCAATTAGGCACTGAAGTGAACTGCCTGGGGAGGTGGTGCGGCCCCATCAGGGCGAGTGTTGCAGGTATTTAAGGGGAGGTAGCACACTCAGGGAACTCCTGTGAGAGGAAGAGAGCCCTCCCTGGTCTGAGGACATCCCTATACCTGAGGGATGGGCTAGAAACCCAAGGAGAGCTTCCCCAATGGGCCCAACTATAATTTCAAGTTGGTGAAGTGAGTATGTGGAGGGAGGGGAGGAGGTGGTCGATGTTGGCCAAGAAAACAGCCCATCGCGTGTGGATGGAAAATATTTGTCCATAAAGCTGTTCTTTTCTACTGTTGGTCATTAGTGTTGGTGTTCCTATTTCCCTTTCCAGTCATCAAGACATTTACATAAATCATCACACAACACCTCCACAAGTCAGCGCTCAAGTGGGAAGGGAGGGACACCGCTGACAACAAGGCACATCTAAAAATGAATGGTGTGAGGTTGTGCGCATCCGTTTCTGTTGTGCAAGCAAAGGGAAATGGAGAAAATTGCCATGTTTTATCATGTCGGATGAGCTGGAGCAGGTGACGCCGTGATCAGGTGTGCATGCATAATCGCTCCCCCAAATAATCGCCGTGTGGAATAATTTCCCCCCAAATCCTGCAGCTTCAACTTATTCTCTGCGAGTGACTCATAAATCTTGGCCTTGAATGTGAATCAAGATTCCAAGCTGCAGGCTCAGGGGTTTGTTGGATTTATTCAACTTTAGTCTTTATTTATAGACATAAAAGTAGATTATTGGTTGTAACATCAAAACAAAAGAAAACAGATTGTAAGCATCCATTAATGTTTTCCCAAAAGGGAAATCGCAAGTTTCTCTCGGGTCTTTCATTCTCTCCCTTGTAATATTAAGATGATGTCATAAACTTGTAATTACTTTGTGATGTTCTCATGCACTTTATATCTGTTGGTTCAGAGACGCAAATTCCCTGTCTGTTTGGAATGCAGTGAACAATATGAGCAGGTGGAAGATAAGTCTTCAGTGGCTTGCAATTTAGAAACCTGTGAAGTTTTGAATTCACACTACTTAAACTCTGTTCTCGGGAGGGGCAAGATGCATTTTAAACATCTTGGATCTTGCATGATGTACATGTGATGAGGTGTTAATTTTCTGGAACAATGACTTTTACTACTGGAAAAGGAAATGATTTTGGCTAACAAATAAACGCAGAAGCCGTATGAAAAAATATCATTGTATGTATCAGGTAGAAATTTTTCCTTCACTAATTTTACCCAGGAAAGCAAAAACCACTTTAATAGAAGGGTTCTATTCATATGCATAGGATTAGATGTTTGGCTTTCATCTACCTGTGGCATTAGGATAAATAGAAAACACCAAACATAGGACTAGGAAAAAAAATAAATTGATCACAAGACAGCGACTTTCTATTATATTCTTGACCAAATCTTCGTTCTTTTCCTCCCAGCTTATGTCTTCAATTCTGTAAGAAAGAGCCCATAAAGTATCTACTTTCAAGTCTTTTTCAAGCCTTGCTCAGATTTCTTATTGCTCATTGCTAACCATTTTAATTTCTGACCTCTTCTGCTCCACTAGTTATAGAACATTTCTCTGACCCTCTAGGATTTCCAAGGTGGTGATTTATGTCCTTGCCATATTCATGTGAAGCACTAGAATCAACCCTGGGGTGGGGGAGAGAGAGAGAGAGAGAGAGAGAGAGAGGAGAGAGAGAGAGAGAGATAGATCTATTTTTCTCCAGCTTGGTGGTAGAACTTTTGTTTCTCTTTCCATATACTCTTTTTTTTTTTTTAAATCATAGTTGTGTACCATATAATCTTAATAATATTCTTGATGCTGGTAGTTTTAGGCATTCCCAACAATACCCCCTCCCTCCAAAAAAAAAGAGAAAAGAAAGAAAAAAAGAAAAGGATTTCTCTTTTAAGTTTTAATTGCTGCAACTATTATAGACTATTTCTTTGCGTGGTGGAGTCTGGGGCAGGATAGCTAGAAAACCAGCGATCCTGCAATGCCTAATCTGATCAATAAAGATTGACTTCTGCTGGAGTCGGATGGGGAGGGTGGATCTGGGGAAGTCTGTTTCTGCCTTGGGGATTAGCACCACCTTTCTCTTAGGGGGAGGCAGAGACCTCTTTCTTTATTATTAAGGTATTGAGGGATATGGAGCCATTAGGAAGGAACCCAACCTCTTTATTATTTATTGCCTGTTGACCAACAAATGTGGATGCCATTTGCCACCCTCAGCTGAGCCATGTGTAGTTCCGTTAAAGGTGACTTGGCTCTACATCTTTGCTTTGCCAGTTTCTTATACAGTCCTTTCTGCATCACATCCTTCTACTTCGGTCCCGTTGTCATTTTCCCTGTCCTCTGCCTTCTTTACAATCCTAGGCCTCGCAGCTAAACCCCCTCCTCTCCGGCAAGCTCTGCGCCAATCATCTCGCTCTCCCTCTGACCCAGGCATGTGATGTGTGGTAACACTGCTCAGAACTGCATATGAATGCAGACTAATGAGCCTCTTTTTCAGGATACAGACATGCCCCACACGTCGATCCTGTTTAGTTATTAGAATCTGAAAACTTAATCATACACTCCAAGAAAAGGCTTTGATAAAGAATTTTACTCCTGCATGTTCATTTAAGCCTCAAACTTGACGTATTAACGCCAAATTTAAAATTGTGTCCTCTTCATTGCAATCCTCTGTAGTTACAAGGTTCTAATAAATATTATGTCCTCCCATCATGCAATTAAAATTTTCCACCTCATTTCACAATGCAAAACATTCACATGTTGTCAATCATCTTGAAACATGATTTTTTGACATCATATAATTTTACTTCATTTTTTCAGACAGACATCGCACTGGGAAATTATTTAAGAAAGAGTCCTATTATATCTTTATTTTTCCACCAAATTTCACCTTCAAATGCAGTCATTTGTGTACATTTCAGTAATTTCAACAATAAAATTTGCAAGGGGCGGGGATGGAAACGCCACAGACAGAGGCTCACACTGTGGGTTTTGCAACTCTTTTGAGGCTGTGACTCAGTTGTGGGCACCCGGTTAGAAAACACGGTTTTAGCCACGGGAAGTTTACAAGTCTTGCTGCACAAAGTGAAAAGGTTGCTGCTTGAAGCAGCTACCACCTGGGAAGCTGGGAGGAAAATATGCGTGGGCTTTTGAACTTTCCTCTGTTTAATAACTAGCAGACACTAATGATTTGCCAAACATCCTGATTGAAAATGGCGGCAGTCTAAAGCAAGGCTGCCTGCTGGTCCTCAGGTAGCCCACCTGTTCTCCGTAACAAAGTTCCCTGACCTATGCCCAACGCAAAGCTGTTAGCCTTTAAACCGCTGCTAGACGTGCGTTTATAGCTTGTGGGTTCTCTTGCTAACATTCTGGGTTGCTGTCGAAGAAATCTTTTTACTGGAAACTGCATGTTACTTTTTGAATGAAGGAACATTTGGGGGGAATGATCTCACATGCAACCTTCAGAGAGGTTGGGAGGTGGGCTGGGGCAGACATGAGGAGGGCTCCTCGTCTGAGCAGCACGGGGGCACTGATGGAACAGTATTAACTAAGGTATTGCTCAGTTCTGCATAGGCTAAGCAACTTTTCCTGGGTTTTTAAAATAGTGAGGTGGATTCTTTGGGACTGCTATTCATATCCCATAGTTTTTATGAGAGTTAAAGTAGAACATAGCTAGTCATCGAGGGTAGGAAGGATGTGAAGAAAAAGGAACATCCTCCAGTAGGGTGCCAGAAGGGGCCTGAGTAAGTGGGAGGATACTAGTCTGGTGTGACCTAAAGTAGGAAGGTGACCAGCAGAGCTCATGAACCGCCAGTTTGGTCAGCACTTATTAGCATAAGAAAGTTAATTTGATTAGTGCTCTTGTGATACTCAGGATCATGTGGACTTTGCAACTGAGCAGGTTACTGTTTCCAGCCAATCACGTAACGGCAGTTACTTGGAAGCAATGTACTAATGCAGGCTTGGCCCAGGCTCCTTCCTCACATTCTACTTGTATAAGGTACTCCAGGCTTAGGTAGACCCCCTGATGCAGAAATCGGTAAATATATCAGAGTGCAACTCTTGATAGCGGGGGCAGCATACTGAGTATTTTATTAAAGCAATTACATTCAGGATTTTATTAATGGTTAATCTGCAAAAGTATTTGCTGTGTATTAAGATGTCACGGCATATTTTCCAATAGCTACTATGTACCTAATATTATGTTATTTGAACCTCACACCTACCCAACAGAGTTGGTATTATTATCCCAATTTTACTGATGTGAAATCTAAGTCATGAGGACAAAAATGTGGCAGAGCTCAGAACTAAATCTCCTATTCTCTAAATGTTTGCTCAATGCATGTTGACAATTAAATCCATACCATATTCGCTTATGGATTTTCATACATGCATGTCTATTAATTATACTCATGTGTGTTAGAAGGCCCATCTGTTTTCTGATGGAATGATTAGTGAATCAGGAGAGCCTTTATGATAGGCAAAAGCATGCTTCCCTGTCTGTCTTCTAAGTAAGGCCTTTTGTAATGTTTTGTTAAGCCCTGATTCAGTAGACTGTGTCCAGGCATTAAAGGATGCTTAATGCCGCTTTCTATAGCCAATTGCATAATAAACGAAGATAGCACTTAGCATTTATCGTTCTTGGTGATTTTCATCTCTCTCTCTGAGTTTCCATAGTGCCTATCTATGGTACCTAAGAGCACAGGCAGACTTCCTAACTCTTCATGAAAACAATGACAGGAGAATACCCACTTCTGAGCTAGCTGTTCAATGCCCAGCTCTCACATAACCAGGGAGTTCTCAACATTGCAAGTCCTTCATCTTCTCAACTCCTGTGTCGCCTACACTTGTACACATGAATGCAGTGGCATTCTTAACGATCCCTTTGAACCAGGAGATGTACTGAAGTGTATGTGCCATGGCGTGTCTATGTACTATTTATCACTTGTTTTAGAAATTATTTGGTGTAATAAAGAGAACCCACTCAAATAAGCGAAACAAAACACTGTTATTAAAAGGCTTCAAGGGCATCTCACGAAACCCACTCATACTAACAGAACTTTGGCTGATAGGAATGGGGAAATGGGCATCTCCTCGGTCCTCTCTCTCATCCCATGACTTCTCCTCTCTATGTTGTTTCTATGTTTCATTTTATTTCTCTAAAGATGAACTTCTCTGCTTTGCTTATCTGCTTACACATGGTTTATCATGGCTGCATTCGAATGGTGGCCTTGGCTGCGTCTCCATGACCTTTCAGATTCCTCACATCAAAGTAATGTAGATTCTAGTTTCCAAGTTTTAAATTCCTGGGAGAAAGACTCTGCTGCCTCTCAGGCACAGGTTCACACCCGGTCTAAGTGGTTGTGATGGGGTGAAGGTGGGGAGGAGAGTCATGCATGCTGAGCTGCTGCTTTCATGACACGGGCAGGTCCTGAAATGGGGAGAAGTCAGTAACTGTAGAATCAATTATAGTGAGGATTTTAAGGGGGGAAAGTGGGGAAGTGGATTTGGCCGTTCATAATGATGAATTTTAATTGTGCTTAGGAGAGCAAAGCAAAACTCTCATTAAGAAAACCATGTACAGGGACTGTTTAGAAAGAGGTGCGTCTATAGAGCACCAAGCTCTAAGTGCCTAATCTTAGATCTGGGGTCGAGAATCTCTATTTTTTTCTGGACTGAAATTACAAAGTATTTCTTGAAAGCCTTCATGTCTATTCTCACACACAAACCCATTTGATGGGATCCAGAGGAAAGAAAAAGTTGAATTCAGCCAAATAAACTGGAATAAACTGAAGAAATACCTTTCTCCATTCAAATTCCTGTTAGTTTTGTCTCTAGACATAATCATCAGCAGGTATTGCTGGCTTTGTGCGCACGACTCCCAAAATATCAAAGATATTTCCGTCACGCTGTTTGGAGATCGTAATCGGGTAGATTTCTGTGATTTGCCGAGGAAAGGTTAAATTATTATCACATCTTGGGGAAGGTTCCGGTGGAGGGCAGCTTATCTCAGAGCTGGGCATGCCCTCCTCCTCCTGGGGGTGCTGTTGGGAGCTGCTTGTCCGCGTGTAACCACTCGGTTCATTTGCAATTGCACCAGACTTCGGTTGTGCCAGGGCAGCCAATTCACTCTTGTGAGGTGCAAGCATGTGTGCCTAGATGAACTGAGCTATCCAGTTTCCTCCTTTCTTTTTAAAGCTCTAAGCAGAATTATTGTGCCCATCACCAGGTAGATGACCAGGATGGCCTATTCAGTCAGAAATATGATCCAATTTCTAATATTTGCATATTTTCTTTTCCAAAAAGTGCTTTTTACACGTGTCACTGGCCCTGGACGTATGTCTGAGGGTTTATGAGGCACTGATTTCTCTCCACAGGTCAGGGATAGGCATGGCAATCACTCTCCTATAGTTCTACTGAGAGTCTTGGCACAAAACACCTTCACGTCTCCTCGGTCTTCTCAAGACTTTTTAAGAGCATTATGTTCTGTCCCTACTGCTTCAGTCCTTAGACTTAACCTTGGGGTGATGCTGACAGGTTGTCATTTTTATGCATACTACCAAATTGCTCCACAAGGTAAAATATAAAAATGTAATGTATTCAAGCTTGACTGTAATCATACAATAACAGAATCAATGAAAGAGCCACTGGCTTCCATTTTCATGTCCTTTTGAAGGCTTATTGTGCCTAGGCAAAAGACATCGATAGTCCTGAGTCCCTGTTCCTTTCAGGACCAGTAAACAACAACAAAAATAGTAACTTCTTACAGTCTGCACTTACGAGACACTGCTCTCCATACTTCATATGGATCATCTCTCTTAGTTATTTTTTGAGGTAGTGTTTTCATTCTGATTTTACAGATGAAGAAACTGAGGTTCAGAGAGGTTAGGTAACTTGCTTAGAGTCACAGAGCACGAAAGGATTCGGTTAGGCTTTGAACTCAGTGCGAGTCCAGACTTTATGCTTGTAACCACTATGTCCCATTACTGCTCAACAAGAATCCATCTGCTTGTGGTAATGTGAGTGTTAAAGAGCAAGGCCTTGTGATCACCCCCTTCTACTCAGACCTACTTTCTTTTCCCCAGACCTTACCGCTCAGACCTGATGATGACTCCAAAACTGCCTACTATTGTGGGAATTTGAATATAAGGAGAAAAAGAGAGGACAATAAGATCAAGGAGTAAAAGGAGATCCAGGAGGAGAATGTGGGAGGCGTGCTAAGAAGCTTGTTTTTGATCGGTTGAAGGAGGGAAGAGAGAAGAGGCACACTGCTTCCCTGTTTGAAAATGCTCACCTATGTTTTCAACAGCTCTTCCTCCACTAAAGAAGCCCCAGAGATGGCCCTAAGCAGCTCAGCAGGGGACCGGCACCAGGAGAAGACGGAGCAACCTCTGGATGTGGGAAGATACACTTTGCGTCAGTTTCCCACTTAGCTGTGTTGCAGGATTATCTCCTTGGAGAGTGTGAGAAACAGTCTGGCCTCAGGGAGGGATCAGGACTCCAGAGATTCTGGCTCCATCTTTCCCTCCCCACCAGTGAGATGATGCAGGGAGAAGCAGGGCAGGACTCCGTCATTGGGATTTTTGTTGTTTTTTTTTTTTTTTTTGGAAGCAAGATATCACTCCCGCACCCTGGGCAGAGTGCCCTGGCATCATCCTAGTTCACAGCCACCTCATTCTCTTGGGTTCAAGTGATCCTCTTGCTTCAGCCTCCCAAGTAGCTGGGACTACAGGTGCCTTGCACAACACCCAGCTAATGTTTTTCTGTTGGGATCTCCAGCTCAGGCTGGTCTCAAACTCCTGAGCTCAAGTAATCCACCCACTTTGGCCTCTCAGGGTGCTGGGATTACAGGTGCCCAGCCATTGCAAGAACTATTAATGAGCATATTTGGGAAAAATCTAATCAAGTAATCAGAATGCAATCAGATAAGCACCCTAGTCATAAGCCCAGTCCCCTCTGGCTATGCAGTGCCATACTCTGTCGAATGGAAGGCGAGTGCCAAATGGGAACCCCCTGGCTGCACCCATACACTCCCTAGACCTCTGTCCTGCTTCTTCCCCTCAGGCCTTGTTATTACAACACCCAATCTCCAAGCCGTGGGCGGAAGACTGGTACCAGCCCACGACCGTTAGGCACTGGCTGCGCCGCAGGAGGTGAGCAAGCTTCACTTGGACTTACAGCCACTCCCGGTTGTACACTTCACTGCCTGAGCTCCGTGTCCTGTCAGATCAGGGGCAGGAGGACGAACCTACCGGCAACTGCACGGGCAGCGAGGGATCCAGCTTGCAGGCTCTTTATGAGAATCTAATCTAACCCCGGTGGAAATATTGTCTTCCATGAAACATGTTCGTGGTGCCAAAGGGTTGGGAACTGCTGACTTCACATTCTATCTGTTTTACTTATTTGTTAATTTTTTATGTTGTTTCCTTTTCTCTGGAGTTTAAGCTCACAAGGGCAGGGATTTTTAGATAATTTGATCACATTTTAGGGATCTTCCTAGGGACATAATAAGCACTGCTGAGTGAAAGTTCATTGTCGTCCGGGGTACAACAGCAGGCGAGGAGGCTGCACCTTTCAAGTCTTGTTCACAATAGTCTTTCTCTTTGCTTCCTCCTCATTGTCTCAAGTCTTAGCCATTTCAGTGCTGGCCGAATGTGTACTTTGTTTGTTTGTTTGTTTCTTTCTTTCTTTTGTCTTTGGTCTGGGCTTTCTCCTTTTTTTCTTGTCCTTCATACCATCCAGTGTTTCTCCCTGTCATTTGGAGAACGTTTTTTTGTTTCTCTGACTCTTTTCTTTCTGTCCAAATGTCTTCATACAAAACCATGGAGGGGAGTAAGGGAGATGAACCTGGGTGGCCGAGATGACTAGCAGTTCATTCCCAGGACGCAGACAGCTGGAAGGCTCCAGGTGGCAGGGAAGCAAAGCCCGGGGGTGCAGCCCTCTGCTCTAGGTCCACAACTGGGTTACTGTCGTCAGAGAATGAAACAGTAGCTCAGATCCACACTGGGCTTGGGGCTCCCAAGTTTGCTAGCATGACACCGTTAGTGTGCATTGTTCTGTTTTTTATAGGAAAATAGAATTCAAAACTTCCTTTGATAACATTTTCTGAATAAATACTATGTATTTGTGTATTTATTAAGTTAACAAACGCATCTGTAGTACTTACTATGTGCCAGGCACTGTTCTAAATGGTTCAGTAATAAACATGAACTCATCCAGCAGCAGGTGCTATTCCTGTCATCCCCCCTCCATAACTGTTTTATAGAAGAAAGAATTTGAAGCAAGAAGGTGTTAAATAACTTACTTGGGATGAAGCAGCTATAGCAGTAGAGCTGAAATTCATACCTGGGTACCCAGACCTCTATGCTTTTATCACTAGCCAGGCCACCTCCCTAATGTTTGGTAACACTTTTGTGGTATTGGTTATGATCTTATTAAGAATTTCCCATAATGCTCTAGATCTTTACAAAGGAGATGACAAAAACTCACACTGGAAGACTGGCTCTTATTTTAACTTTGAAGGAAAAAAAAATTCTGATCTGATTTGTTTTAACATATTGATTATCTAGTATATGTATATGTATGTGTGTATACATATATTAAATGTATATAAACACACATATATCAGCATATATATATGCATATACATATATATTCAAATGCTACATGAATATATTTTGCCTACTCCATACAGAGCTTCATCAATATTTCTTCTTTATTCTCTTTCATGCCAGCAGCTTTCTTCATGTATTTCCATTTTCTACATTTTTCAGAGTGATTGGATTAGGTTGCACACATTTCTCCTGAAATATTAAGTGCATACAATCTGCATCCACACGCACTGGGCCTATAGTTATGATCTATCATTTCTAAAACCCACATGTTAAAAAAGAACGGAACAGGCCCCGAGTGCTATGAAGTATTAGGTCCAAAGAACCTCCTACCATTCATCTTCTCCCCTAATGCAGGGACTAACAAGACCCCAGAGTTTCTGTCTCCTTGGCAGATCTTTTGTCCCCAAACCATTGAAAAGCACACACACTCAGACATACAGGTAACCCACTTGCCCGCTCACATTCACATCGTATATCTAAGGGAATGAATCTGTTCATAATGAGAAAGTTGCCGCACAGTCCGTGGGAGAAGGGTACCTAACTAATGTGCTATTCAGTAATTTTTTAGAAGGGATGCGCTATCAGCACAAGGGTAGATCCAGATTGTTGAGCTTTGTTCCCAGGATTGTTTGGGAGAAAAAATATACAGAAGTAGTTGGGCAAAACATCATTCTTAACTTTTAATTGAGTCCCCCTGATGTCCTCCTTTCCTCTATTCTTCCTCTATGCTATTTCTCCCTTGTGATCTTGACCTTTAAATACTCCCAGCATCAGAAATTCCACTACTGGGTTTCCCCGTCACTCCCCGTCCCATATCTTGAAAATATAAGGCAGGTTTTCTTGTATGGTTCGTGGGAATCAATCTTCCTGCTTTAGAATCAAGCCATATCTGTTGGAGTATAATTTCCTCAATTTTGATGGTGATGTCTTACTACGCTCACTTCCTGGACACCCCTTGACGGTCTCCCCTCTCCTCCCAGCAGATTCCTGCGATGGTGCACCCTCAGGTGGCTTTACTTCTATCTTCTCTTGAAGTCCACCGTTCAGAACTTCTGAGTCCCTGTCCTCTTCCTGTGAAGAGTTTAAGACTGACTGGTCTAAGATTGAATCTACAAGTAGAAGAAAAGCACTAATTACTTCAATATTTTCATCAATAATTCATAAAAATCAATTTGACTAAATTAGTCAGGTTGTTCCAAATGGAAAAATCTTAAAATCTTGTGTCCTGTGTAGACATGACATCATTCACTGAGCACTTTTGTCCCTAGAGTTATGTACATGTATACCTATAAAGTGTCCAAAGCCCAAACACTCAGATGTAGTCAGTCATCTTTGTCTGTGCCGTTCGCCAAATAAAGATATGCGACATATATACAGATCCCAGTGGTTAACATCATGGACCAAACATCCTGGTTATTTTGTGATTTCCCCCCCACACACACATTTTATTTGGATGTTTTGGCTGTATATAGACAGATTACAGAGTATTTCCCAGTATGTATCCCTTTGAATCTGCTTTATTGATGTAGAACAAAGTTTCATTTGCTCACAGATTTTAATTTAAAAAAGCAAAGCTAATAAACGTTGGATTGCGTTCTTCCGCAAAGGTAATAAGCCTTGTTGTGTGTTATATAAAAAGCTACCCCCCTCTGATTGTCAAAGTTTACTTCTTTCTTTTCAGATTCTTCTTTGTATTGTTTTACAATCTAGGTATATCTGTTTAACATGAAATGCAGAAAATGACAGGGCTCAGACAGCTACTGCATCCAGTGACAAAGATTACTGTCATCCTGGCTCATCAGTTAATTCATCATTGGCAATGGTCCATTCCATTTCCTGGTAGCCTAGCAACAGCCAATGATGGGGAGGGCTGTTTGCCATGTGACAATGGTATGTGGTACTTTCCAGAATGCTTTTACATAAAAATAGGATGATAATTTATAAATTTACATTTTTATTTTAATAAATGGGAAATTTGGTTTTAGGGGTTGACATTCACAAGGGAGACAATTTTATTTTGCAGACCATGACTTTAAAGTGCTGGACTGGTGACTTGATAACAGAAATAGAGCTATCAATTTCACACATAAACAGGGTTTAAAGTTGAGCCTGTGAATGCCTTACTTTACCTTAGTAAGTGTGCTACTCTCCTACAGATTAGCTATACAAAAATCATAAAATTAAACGCGAGCTAGCCTTAGTTCCGTGTGCACACAGGCACGTGCACACTTACGTGCTCACTCGACAAAACATAGGAGTTTGAGTCTGAACTTGGGCTCCTAAATTTTTTTTTTATTACCAGTTAGAAAAAAAAAAAGGCAAAGAAATCCACGAGCAGCAATAATAATTGTTGCCCTGAATATTAGGGAGAAAAAAAATCTCAGTTTCTCACAATCCTCCTAACTGTGTATTGATGATTCATGGTTCGGCAACTCATTTGAAAATCTGCTCATTTGTTTTCACTGATTGAATTCCCTGATTGTTAGTGTGTATAAATGTATCGCTACTTTTGAGGTGATCTTCTGTTAGAGAAGTGATAGGAAATCCTATTTAAATGTCATAATGCTTTTTCTCTTGTTATGACAGTAATATCAAGTAAATAGTTTTATTTTAGTGCTATAGTTAAGAAAATCTACAATCACCCCCTCCTAAATCTTTTTTTTTTTAAATCTATATTTAGCCCCATCGGCAGAGACAGGAGTGGAAAATAGGAGGCTACCCAAGACATGAATTCTGTTAAATATTAAAGAGATCTCATCAATGATTTTATTAGTCTCTGAGCTCAGTAAAGGCCTCACTGACATCTAAAGCCTAATGATTTTTTTTAAACATATTTAAAGCCTTGCACTGCACCTTTAAATATTGAATAATATTGAAAAATATTGAAGCCCTTTTTCTGTATATTAGCTTTAGGCAGAACTGTTGTATGATTTCCACTCCTTTCATGACATTGTAATGATGTTACCACATACAACTTTATCTTGCATGAAAAGGTGAAGTCATGAGTGATTTCTCCAATTTAAAAGCACTCAACCCTCACAGTGCTAGAAATGAATATTTTGCATATATTCATGCAACAATGATTCAATTTAAGATTTCTATTTTCAAACATTGCTTGAAACCTTCACTATGTTAGTAGTAAAATTGCCAAAATGTGTAATAAGATTTATTATAGATGAGTAGCATTTTATTTAGTATTTCATGTTAACATGCTTTTAGGGTTACCTGGTTTAGCAGGAGAATTCATCTTTCTTTTCTAATCAGAGATAACATTTTATTGTATTTTTAAAAATACTCTTCCCATACACATATATATTGTGGCACAAACTGAATTTTCCCCTTGCTGGCAGCGCAAACCCAAACATTGCTCATGTCAAAGCTTCGTGTACCCTCACACAAAGCTGCTCTGATTAAAGGAAAGAAGAAAGACTTCCATTCCTTCTTTGTATTTCTCGTCCTTTCTCTCCAGAAACTTTGCACAATCCTTTTGCTATACATCCTTAAAATGGGTTCAGGATTTTGCTATGGACTTGTTATACTCTTGTTTATACTGTGAGATGCTTGATGCTGTAATAGCACAGAAACGCACATACGTTTCCTAGAAGCAACACACCAAGGCATATGTTACAGTCACAAAAAGTATAGGTTGGCGGAAGCTCTTAATTGAGGGCCTGTGTTTCTCAAAGAGGTTTGCACAGATGGAGGAAGAGATGATCTAAATGTAGTTACCTATGAGCTTATGCCTGAGAGAGAGGGGAAGCGTGTAACCATTTCATGACCGCACCTGTGATGCTCCCAGGGGAGGCACAGAAAAGGTATAAACGCTCACTGTTGCTGCATTCATTACCCATCTTTAGGCCCTTATGTCTTCCTTCCTTTCGAGGTTTTCAATCATTTCAGCAGTGATAGAGGGAGCCTTCCACAGATAAGTTTCTCAGGCATTAAAACAAATCTTCTTCCCCTAAGTGGTATTTATATAAAAAATACACAAATACACATAAATGCAATCACACAAATATCCACTCGGACACGAAAGATGGCTTTGGGTGTGTGGGCAAGCTTTCAGCATCAGCCCAGCATGCAGAAAGGAAGCACTAAAGATTTTCATTTGCAGGAGACCTGTAGTAGCTGGCAACTAACCCCACTTGGCTGTGCAGAGTTTCTTGAAGAGAACACAAGAGAGGGTTTGTGGGTTTTGTTTGTCTTTAATTTTACAGGAAAAAAAAGTTACTGGAAACTGGAGAGGCAACGTGTGTAAGTTAGTGACTTATTGTGCATTTCGGGGAGAGAAAGAGAGTGGTGATGTTATTAGGCCCCTGGGTGGGCCAAATTTTCCTAATTACATAGAAATCAGAGGCAGCCCTAGACTGTGGTATCTTACCTGCACAGAGTAAACACTCCCCCGCTGTCACTAATGTCCTATAAATCATGTTAAAGAGAAGCATAATTAACATTTTTGATCAAATCAAGTTTCAAAGCCATGAGGTGCATGAGTGAATAAAGCCACATTTCCAAGTCAGCAGTGAACAAATTGTGCAGGGAAGGAGAATGCTTAGGATGGCTGTGCACTCCCCAAGCCATCTCCCCCTACCCTTAGACAACCGGAAAAGTTTGGATGAGAAAATCCACAGCAATGTATCACATTTAGTTTCCTGGATCTCAGCTCTGGAGGAGGCAAAGGGCTTCGGGTAAGATACATGGAAGGGGAAGGAACCCCAAGTCTGAGAAGACTGACCAGCTTAATTTTTTTCAGGCTAGTGAAAACATATCTTTTCTGTGCATGGCCGAATTTGTTCGGTTTTTCTTTTAAGCTATTTAAGGAGGGTGGTGTCTCTGGTTGAAGGGCAGGTGGCTTTGCATAAATCATCTCCATCTTTGTTTTTGATGAATTGTGAGAAAATATTCATCCAATGGTCAAAGGCTAATGAGAATTGAAACTCGTCTGGAAATGGGTGTTCAGTGGAAGTATAGTTGCAATATATTTCAAAGACAACATCCAGAAAGAATCCTGGAACTCTTGTCTTGGGAGATAGTGCTTTTCTTCTTTTTGATGGCAGGAAATGGGTTTAGTTGCAAATTTCCCTGCATTCACACACTAAGGTATTTGTGGTTGATAGCAAGGCCTATCAGAAGTAAAAAATGTGATGAGAAAAAGAGAATCCTGCAAGCCCAGGGAGGCCAGCGAAAGTAAGAAGAGAGAGGCCGAGAAAGGGAGGTTAAGTATGACCTGTAAGCCGTTTCCTAAATGTGACAGTTTGACCTAAGTTTGTTTCTGACTCTGGAAAGGTCTTAGTGGGCATCAACAGCAACAAAAAGAGGAGCTAGTGGAGATGGCCCTTCCCCGGGACAACTGGGGAAAGGCAGCCACATACAGTCCCTTCTTTGACCTCGGTACCCAGAGAGCAAGGTGCCCTGGCTACATGAGATGCCGATCTGGGTGCAACAGTACCTGGGGTCAGGGTTTGAGGATCCTCCTGAGTCCTGCTGGCTCCTCCCTGACATGTGGGTTTGTATGTGGGTTTGCTCCGTCCCAATTTCCCATTAGTCAGAGCAGAATTTATCCCTCTCATATTGAGTTGGGTTGGAGCCTCCAGAAGGAAGTGATCCCAGCCAAGTTCTGTTCAGTCTGCTGGGTATGTGGGTTGAGGGGCAGGAGGGCTATGCCTGGGGCTAATTTATACTGAGACTCTTTCCTTTTTAAATACATTAATTCAATATTCGTCATCCAGGCTGGGCCTGGTGGCTCACAACTTATAATCCTTAGTACTCAGAGGCAGGAGGATCGATTGAGGTCAGGAGTTAGAGAACAGCCTGAGCAAGAGTGGAACCTTGTCTCCACTAAAAATAGAAACATTTAGTAGGCATATTGGTGGGTGCCTGTAGTCCCAGCTACTTGGGAGGCTAAGGCAGGAACATTTCTTGAACTCAGGAATTTGAAGTTGTTCTGAGCTAGGCTTAGGCCATGGCACTCTAGCCTGGGTAACAGAGCAAGATTCTGTATTTAAAAAAAATAAAAAATAGAGCAACACCTGTGGCTCAAAGGAGAAGGGCACCGGCCCCATATACTGGAGGTGGTGGGTTCAAACCCAGCCCCGGCCAAAAACTGCAAAACAGAAATAAATAAAAATAAAAATAAAAAATAATACACACACACACATATATATATATGCCCAGGAACTGTGTGTACCCTGGAAAATAAGTACATTTCTACTCAGGCAATTTAGAATACATTGGTTTAGACCAAAGTATATTGTGCGTATTGGTATGTATAGTGCAGGGAACATAGTCTGGTGTCTATTGCAATTTTAAAGTTGCAAATATTATATTTACTGATATAGAGATGTGTGTGTGTGTTGGTGAAGCATGCATTTTTAGTGAATAACTATATTCTTTTCAAGGAAGACAATTTTAAAAATAACAAGAACTAAGAGGGATTTAAGTTTCCTAACTTTGAAAGGATTTTTATATAAACGAATTCACAGATCAGAAAAATTGTTCTTTATTTGTTTGTTCAGAGAGACCAGATCGCTCTCCGTAAGTCAGTTTTTTCTTTTCATTTTATTTGCTGTTATCCTAGTTTCCTGTCTCCTCCTCCAGCTCCCAACTAGCTTTACACTTGCAAACTCTGTGAGGCCCCGGATTTTTGTCAGTTTTATTCCCCGAATCTCTAAGGCCTAGAATAGTATCTGTTACATAGTAGCCAATCAAGAAATATTTATTAAATAAATAAATGTAATAAATGGATAGGATTTATCAAATTGGCTTTTTAGAGAAATACATAACATAAATTTAAATTTGAATAAATAGCCAAGTTTATTTTTCTTTTTTGTTCTTCCGTTCTCCTTATTTTTACCTTTTTGGTAATTTTCTTTCCAATGTGTGTTTCTTTCTTTCTTTTTTTTTTTTTTTTTGACAATTAATGTGACACCAAAATATGGGAAAGGAAACAAAAATTTATCATTTAAGTGATTCTATCTCCTATAGATCAAGAAAACTGGCCGTGTCAGCAAATTTCTCCCCTTCCAACTGGCTGTTTTGACACTTTGGGGGACACTACTTCTGTTTTATGCTCTGTCATCATGTCTTTGTGCTTTCATAGTGTGAGAATTTGATCATAGCACACCTGACATATTTCCCCAAATTAAAAGAACTTGGGTGGGCAGCTGGAAGCTGCCATACTGGGGTATTGAAACCTCAAGTTTGAAAGCGCTGAATTTTACAAAGCTTTTGGGGACGCAAACCAATTTATGTGATCCATAGCTAGTGACCACCAGCAGTCATCAAAAACGGGACACCATGTATGTCTTCTCCTGCTTTGCTTTTGAGGCTGTAGTACACGTGCGTGCGTGCGTGCGTGAGAGCAGAGAGGGGGAATGAATGAAGAAATGGTGTGTTGACTAATGCTGCAATCCCTGTAACTGAACATATTTCCTTTTTGCTCTGGGCTTTTTTTGCCCTGCAAGAAGAATCTATACTTCTTTACTTTCTGTCGCTCTTTGGTTTTCTTTTGGATGAGGAAACATGCCTTACACCTGCTGGCATTTTTTACGAGATGTTTGGAATTTTCTGGGGCCTTCCCTAGAAGTGACTGTGTTTCAGTGGCGAGTGAATAATGCAAAACATTCGGCAGGCTGTATGCACTGAGTAATCACTGGGAATTCTTCAAAACAATCTCAGGTTGGCAAAATTGTCCACAGAAAATAATAATAACAGTAACAATAGCGGCAACAGCAACAATAAACAAGATATGCCCTGCACGCTCCCACCTAATTATTAGCTAATAATGCACACTTATGATTAATTCCACTTTTTCAATGCAGATTCTAAATAGCAATAACCATTTATTTTATGTTTTCATGTTATTTTCCTGCACGTCCTTTATGTCAATTATGTGTTTTCAGGCACATCTGATTGTGCTCTACTGTGGTTTCGATGGTTTAGTAATTGTACATTAAAAAAAAAATAACAACACGTGTTTAGTATAAAAATTAATTACGTTAAGCATTCCTACTAATTTTGCCAGGCAAAAAATGGCATCCCACAAATTTTCAGCATAAAGCGGGTGGCCAGCCTACTTGGGAGCTTTATGATCTGTGGCTGGGTTTTGTGAGTGAGCTCTGTCAAGGCAGTTTTTTCAGAGCTAGCGACGGAATGGGGATCACTCTGCCCCTGCTCTGTTCCCTGCGTTCCCTTAAAAATTTGCCTCTGGTCTCCTCTAAACAACCACTTCCCAATTATGGTTAGAATAACAGTGCTGAAAATATCATGGTGAAATGTCGCTGCAGTCCAAATTGACAGAGCTCCTGCCAGCAAGCTGGACAGTCAAGGATGTGGTTTCCTCCTTTTGGTTTGGTCCTATTTATAAGAGGTTGATCCCTGGCAATAATGAAGAAAAACATTAGAGATGCTGTAGAAATCTACCTGGAAAATCCACGGAGCTGAGAGGCGTCTAAGCAGGGTTACAGAAAAGGAGGGGCAGAACCAGTGGGAATTGCTGAAAAAAAAAGTCTGGTCAATATTTCAATCTTTTGGGAATATTTTCTTATGATGTATTAAAAATATCTGATTCTCAAAAACAATTTTCTGCTCCCGTAACTCAAAATAGCGTTCAGTAAGGGGGAGGGGAAACGTAGCAATTAGTTGGCTTTATTTCTGAGGTTTTATTACTTTGATTTTTTTTAAATTTAATCAGCCACGAACACAGCTACCAGCAGACGGTGACTTTTCTCTGAAATGTGCTTCCTGCCCAGAACGGTGGCTTGTGATTATAGGTTAATGTTAATGAAACATGAAAAGGCAGACCCTTTTTAGGAAAATTTGTTATTAACAAATAAAGGCTTGGTAACATTTAGAATCACACCAGGAATCGCACCATTGGAAATATGGCTGGAGCAGATTCTAGAGCCAGAACACCGGGCTCAAGTGACAAATTTGTTTATATCCTTTAAAAGTTCTGACTCAGTACAGACGAGGTGACGTCCTACTTTTCTCATTCATGTTCAATTCACAAACATAAAGAGACTCTGAGCCATTAGGGAAGCTTTCATTCTGGCTGGGGAAGGATGAAATGATAGCGATAGTGGCTTTCATAGCAGAAAATAATTGTATACTTTTCTTATTATTATTTTTGGCAAGGCGTACACATTTCGGCTTTCCGGTGTATTACATCATTACGTTGTATAATGCATCATAATGATAGAGTGAATAGAGATGAAGAAATGCCAGCGTCTGCTGCAAGTTTAAAGAGAGAGACATTGCACGCATTTTCAGCTGGGAGGCTGCTGTTCAGCGAAGTGTTCTCTGAGATGAAACAAAGCTGCCTTCCCACTTGGCATTCACATTAATTGTGGACTTGCCAACCAGCCAGTTTCACTGGTGTATAAATTAGTGGGGAATAATTCCACTTGTCTCAAACACCAGAATATCTGAGGAACGCTTCCTGAGATAGTGACTTATTTGTTTACTTGTGGTTTGCATTCAGCTCCCAGAATATCTCCAAGATCTGCTCCACACACACGAGCCCTGCGTTCTGTCCTGGCATACCTGTTTGAGACGTATGGTGGTTGTGGCTGTTATGCCATGTAAAGACAAATAGAAGTTTTATTATTTTCATGGGTGTATTTTTCAGAGGCAGTAAAATAAATCATTTTTCAAATCCTCATTATTGTAAAATAAAAGTCTATTGAGACCTCCTGAATGAAAATTAAAACAGCGATTGTTATTCATAATAATAGGCGATGTTAGTTGAGAGTAAGTGGTGGTCTAGGAGCTGCCATATAGGATGTTAATGGGGTGCTACAATAGCCAGTTGGAAAGGATAAGAACATTTTCTTTTTTTTTTTTTTATATTTGTCATCGTGATGTGACATAATGCTTTTTCAGTTATAATTTTTTTTTTTAGGAATTCAAATTTAGCCAAACCTACTTGACAATGCCTCCTGAAGTGTCTCATATAGCTCAGATCTGCAACAAACAGTTGTGGTGGCTATAAATATGTGATCCAGGGCTTTCAATGTCCCATTAACCCTTTACAATTAAAATAAACTAAATCTTTCTTAGAATTGTTAGCAGCTGTAAAAGAAATTAACTAAATCTTAAGTTTTATTCTTTCATTCCATAATTGTGAGCTTATTATGTGCTATGTATTGTGTTGACACCAAGGATATAAAGGTGAACAGAACATCCTTGGACCTCTCTCCTCCTTGAAGCTTACAGTCTAGAGCAGTGGTTCTCAACCTGTGGGTCATGACTTCTTTGTAACAATGAAAATACATCGTGGCATTAGGAAGGTTGAGAACCACTGGTCTAGAGGTTTAGACATCATTACACCAACACACCTTGCCAATTCTGGCCATACTAGGGTCTTCATACTTGCATCAAATCCATTCTAATAGTCGCTTTTGTTGAACCAATCAACCTTGGACTTATTGAGAATGGCTATGTTGCTCTTAATATTTATTCTGTTCCTTTAAACCTTAGCATAAATGGAAAGTTAAACCAGTTAGTTGGTGACTAGTGCATGAATGTTGTCACTTTACCCATTTATTTGGGCATCAAAGATAACTAGATTTTCTTGTCTTTTAGCAAAGGGAATACTTTGGGATTCTCTACTCATGCAGTACAAGTTTTATATAATCAAATAAAATGGTAATGTATTTAGTTATTGAAAAAATTGGATTCCTTAGCTGGTTAGGTAAATAGTTAGTCTGTCATTTGGGTATTTATTATTGCTTATATCCACACATGTTACAACTGCTGAGTGTTTTAGAATTCACAAAAAAGTTTTTGAATGCAGTACTTCATTTGCTTAGTGGTTAAAATCATGGGCTTTGGAGTAACATAGATGAGTAGGCCTGGATTCAAATGGTGAGTCTAACACATCTTCACTAAGAGGCCTTAAATCCTGTAAGCCTTTGTGCCCTTTTTGTAAATTAAGGATAATAACCATTTCACAGGTTTGCAATGAGAGTAGATGAGCTAATCCATTAAAATACCTTCTAGGAAACTCTAGAGTTTTTTGAGTTTTTAAAAATAATTTCTAATCCTTTTTATAACTTTATGAATAAGCCTTCTAATGATCCCATTAAATACTCCTGTTTATTTTCATCTCTACATGGATGTTAAAGTAGATTCTCATTCTTCTTTCCCTTTCCTTCACGTAAGTTATTTTTGGCCCATTCCTTAGAGTTCAGCTAAAGATCTCTTTCCTAACTTTAGCACTTTAGTTCAATACATTATTCCACCACAAATATTTATTTAGCCTCACTATATACAAATCATTATGTTAAGTGCTGGAAACACAGTGATAAAAGAAGGAGAGGCAATATTCCCTGCCACCGTGCAGCTTACATTCCATCAGAGAAAAACATTTTCTACAAATATTGCAGAGGTAAGTATTTACCTTGGGTTGTGTGGAGTGCATAGAAGGCGAATTAAAAGGCATTAAAAAGCATATTCCTGAGGATTGCCATAGCCTGGTGTTAGGTCTCCTTGAGGAGGGAGCATAGGGTTGAGCATAAAGGAAAATGAAGAGTAACCCAAAGGAAGTGGGTTAGGCAGGTTGGGGCGGGGGGAATCTATCATGTTCTTCTACCATTCATGTTCTCTGTCCCTGCAAAACCTTGAGTGTGCAACTTGCTTTCTAGATACTTCTGATTGAGAACAAGTTTCCTGTCCATCTTACTAAGCAGAGCTTTCTCTTCTTGGCTGCCCAGGATGAGCCTTGTTCGTTCATTCCTTCCTTCATTCATTCAGCAAATATTTATAGAATATCTAGGGAGATTCCAAGTATAGGAAACGCTGTTATACATGCCATTTATTTAATCAAATATCTCTAACTTTAGAGATATTATTATGACTCTGGTTCTGGTCTTGTTTGCTCCATCACAATCCTGATAGCAGGAAACATGGCTTTCATCACTGCTATCCCCTCCAGTGATTTGCATATAGTTGGCACTCAATAGATGCCTATCATCCCTGGTGACCTCTGCATTGCTCTCTCACACGGCTATTATCTGCTGCACTTTTTAAGCCCCTGGCAATCTCCTACAATGTTGAATGTTTCTAGCCTAACAAAAAACATAATTAGGAAGGTAAATCTGCTGAAGCTGAAACAAATCATTTAATTCATTCCACAAGCCAAATGGAAAATGATTTTGAGATTATCCACCGTATTGGGTTATCTGCTCTACTGCTCTGTACCATTAGCTCAGGCAGTTGGGAATTGCTTGCAATTCACAGAGAAGCAGATTGTGTTTGGTTTGCATTGGCTGTGTCCCCTCCTCTGAAGTGGCTGTAAGTCCTCTCCAATTCAGCGAAGGCAGCCAGTCAGGGCGGCCAATAAGCCGAGTCGGGTCCTCCTGTGTTGGGCTTCTATGCGCTGTGCTGTGTGGGTGCGCACATGTGTGCATGCCTACCTCCCTCCGTGAAGTTCCCCATCCACTGAAGGTGGTGCCCAGTACACAGTTGTATGAAGTTTTGGATCACACAGGGTTTCCTGTTAACTTTTCACTTTTCTTAGAGATAAAAGCGTCCTGACAGCTCCCTGTCCAGAGATAGTTTCTTTTCACAAGAGGTGGATGTTTGCTCTGTTTTGAAGAGGTTCGGGGGAATGGTCCTAGCCATACAAAAGCTCCCTGTCCCACAGTAGAGGTTGTATGCGGTACATTTTAGCAGTTGAAGTCACCCAGTTACTTTAAGGTATAGAGGACATTGATCTGAGATCTCTTCCTGCTTCCTGGGCTTTAGAATGTTCGTACGTCTCATATGGCAGGATAGGGTAGTCCCATCATTAGACACATCTCCAGGCTTGGTGGGAACCTACCCATAGGCTAGTTTGTCTTAATTCAATGCTCTCCTGAAAGAGAATAGCTGATGAAAGGCACGCTTTTGAAAGGTGCAGTTCTAAGGTACATGGGGCCCAATGCTGCAATTTTTATTTTTTTGCATTTTTTGGCTGGGTTTGGGTTTGAACCTGCCACCTCTGATATATGAGGCCAGCGCCCTACTCCTTTGAGCCACAGGTACCAATGCTGCAATTTTAGAAAGGTTTCACATGTCCATTCATGAAACCTGGGAGTGAGCCCTTCAGTAATTGATTGACAGTGAAGAAGATAGGAAATATATTGATGGACCAGTGGATAGGAAGATAGGTAGATGATTATTAGATACACTGGATTGGTTTTCCTTTATAGACCTGCTTCCTGGGTGCCTAGGGAGTTAGATAGTCTTAAAGGGTTTTCTTTAACAACTTTGCTCAATGAAACTGGGACAGTGAGAGTGTCATGGTGGCTTGCGGGCCTGGTTGCATCTGTGGGTCCAATATAGGCCATGCTGGCAAGGTTTCTGTTAGGTCCAGAAAGACAGGCCCAAGCATTGGCAGGTGTCACACTTTATTAGGAAGGCTGTTTATTAGTTTGGCTGTGTGTTCTTAGAATGTAGGAAAGCTGAATTCTTGGGAGGAAATAACTTAATAAAAAGAAAACATGTGACTTAAAGCAGATTATTTAAATCAATTACATAAATTGCTAGTATTATAAGTACAAAGGACGCTATTCTTCTGATAACCCAGATAGAATAAAAGGCAACTGGGAGTATCTCTTAAAAAGTATAACTATTGTATTAAAAATATTGCTGTAATTTGAAAGCAGCATGCTCCATGTATATCAGCATACTTTTGTAAAAGCACGAGAAAGGCCCTGAACCTTTTGATCGAGCATGGTGGTGGGATGGCACCCCATAATGGAAATTATTGCCTGGAATTCTCACTCAAGGAGAACTCCTAAGCTGCTAAAAAAAACCCTTCTCACCCTCTAATAGCACTGAAGAATACTAGTGTATATGAGCAGTTCCCTCCTATGTATATTTCCTCATTTTCTCCTCTTGTATTTGAAAATTGGCTAAAAAAGGTAATGACTTGTGGTGACAGCAAGTAAGGAGCCAGGATTTTCAGTCATATGACTACAGGTAACTCAATTTTGCCAGCAGTCAGAGGAACTTTAGAAGAGGACCTTAACCTAAAGAAGGGAAACAATCCTGTCTGACACTGGGTTTATCCCCATGAGACCCTGAGCAGAGAACCCAGCTAATATGCTCAGACTCCTGACTTAGAGAAATCTGTGAGATAATAAATATATGCTGTTTGAAGCTACTAAATTTTGTGGTACCTTTTTTACATGGCAATAGAAAATCAATGCAATTATTCTCTTTATAAAATATCCATCATAAAACTTGTAAATAGCAAAGTCATTGGGTCCTCTTATAGGATTCAAAGGACCTGTGCAAAGTGGTGGCTCACACACAGTTGCTGGCCTATAAACATTACAATTGAAAGCAAGGTGCATCTGTACTCCTGTTGCCACCCAATGGCCTCCACCTCCAACAAAGGACCTCCCATGAACTAGTATACATCGAACCCATGAAACTTGGCCTGTCCCTTGGGAACCCTGCTGTTGTAAGATCTTATTTCAGTTGTCTTACTTAGTATGGACACATTCGATCCACATAGGGATTATTAGTCTTGAGGAGCCTAGTGGGAGATGTTGATGGTAACAATTCTTCTTCCCCTACTAACAGCCCTAGCCTTCTTGGAATTTCAACTAAAGCCACACATGGAGAATCTACAGGGTTATCCAGACTGACTTCACACTGGTCCTTTTCTGTTTTGCCCCAGGAAGAATCTGGCCAACTATATATTCATTGCTATTTTCCCCATTATTTATTACCTAGACAGAATAGCATGATTAATTATTGATCATAGACCAGTAACTGATTAAAGTGTGGTCCTGATCAGCAGTCAAAAGTCATTTGTTTCCAGGCATTGGTAGTTCCTGCATAGAGAGTGGCAGAACGGTGCTCTCTCTTTTCCAGAGCATAAAATATGGCACCTGTAGACAGGCTGTAGTTATAAGCCAGCAGCAGAGCCCTTCTGCTGTACTTTGTCTTAATAAATGTGAAATAATGATTTGCCAAAAGAGAGAAACTGTTTGGAAGATTTACATGTAGAGAATACTATGTGAAATATAATAGGAGGATTCTAATTAGAATTGTTTCTCATGGACTAAATGCTTTGCTGAAGAGAAACTCACTAGGAATAGCTCTTTACCATCTGGGAAGCATATCAAATTTTGTCTCATTCTTACTTTATTTCTGGGCTTATTCCGTCTCTCTGCCTTTTCCTCAATCTTTCCTTCTCTCCCTCCCTCTTTTTCTTATTCCCTCCTTCTTTCCCTCTTTTTTCTCTTCTTCAGATGTATTATTATTTATTTTTAATTGAATACTCTATGTCAGGAGTTTCTAAACTATAGCCTAAGGGTCAAATCTGTCCCACTCCCTGATTTTGTAAATAAAATTTTGAAACACAACTGGACTTACTCATTTTCCTATGACTATAGGTGCTTTTGAACTACAGTGGAAGCTGAGTAGTTATGACCATATTATCTACAAAGCCTAAAATGTTTACTGCCTGGCCTTTTACAGAAGAAAGTTTATTGACCCCTATTCTTTGTGCCAGGTACTAGGGACACAGTATATAAGACAATAAGACAAAGTCCCTGTCCTTGATGATTTCAGAGTTACACAACTATCAAAATTATACCATGCTGTGGAGGGTGGGCTGATGGACATCTGAATAGAATGTTGTGGTAAACAGGTGGCAAATATTATGTTTGGGAAGTGGGATTAGAGGACAACATCTCAATGAAATCTCACTATTAGTACCATAATATTCAAGTTGAGAGCTTTTTGTCAGTTTGGAAGTGGAGAAAAAGAATCAAAATTTGAATTTTGTAGCCCAAATATCTTATTTCAGCCTCCACAAAATCCCAATCAAAAGTTACAATTTTTTTTGGGGGGGAACATACTTGTTTTCTTCTGGCCAATACAAAAATTATTACTGAGTCTTCTATTTAGACTATCTCCAGACATGAGCAGCTTACTAGAATCTCATTTTTCTCTTGGGAGTTAGTAAGGGCCAAAACTTCTGGTGGTGGGGAGTGGCCAGGAACCTTGGTTGACCAAACTCTTTTGGAACTCCTGGGATGCTTATAGCAGCCACTGCTGTTGTCTTGAAAATAAAAGAGCATATCTCTGTTGCTCTGATAGTTGCAAATGGGAGTCAACAGGCACTAGATGAGGAGGTCACTCCCACATGCCTATAAACAGCAGGGACCTTTGGGTTTCAAGGTGTATTTGCTTCAAGAGAGAGGTGTCCCTGCAGTTCTAATGGTGAGCTTGCCTCACTAACCCATCTGAACTCATCTGGAAGCTAAGTTTATTATAGAAACTAGTGAACATCATGGTTACTCCTTCTTTCTTCCGTAGACATGTTCAAGCTCAAAGTGGCAGTTTATTTTAAGAACCTAGTTTCAGTCTACGTAGGATGTTTACCAGACCAAGCAAAAACAAAAACCCAATTATAAAAATCAAGTAAAGACTAGAAAGTGAAATTGGTATCAGTTTATTCTCTATAAAAAGGAAAATAGTAGAAGAATTCTGTAAACAATTTGAACGTAAGTTACTAAAAAATTGGGCAGCAAGCCTTTGCCAAAAAAAGGTATAAAATTTATCAGAATAAGTCAAATCATCAGACTTCATCTCTCAGTTATTAAGATGTCAACTCCTATATTATAAGATTTTAATCCAAAATTCTAAAGTAAAACAAAAGCTCCCTTTTTTGAAGGTGAAGTCAATCATCGCTGAATAGAGGCTAATTTGTCTTTTAGACCTTTACATCAAACTCTGGAATTTCCTCCCTGAAGTCTTTAAGTTCTCTACTTCAGGAACTGTAGAAGCTTGTGGAGCCCCTAGGAAAAGTGATGGTGACAGCTAAGAAGCCCAGGACTTGACTCAGTCAAGCCTGTGTTTGAATTCCCTGGTTTCCATTTCTTTAGCCTTGATTAAGTAATCTAATTGCTTTTAGCCCTGATTTAGTCATCTGTAAAATGGGGATCAAAATAGTAATATTATGTGGCAATTGTGAGAATTTCATGAAGTGATATAAATAAAGCAATTAGTACTATGCCCAATGTATAGCAGGTAAATAACAAATTTGCTATTGTTATTTTTAGGTTAATATTACAATAGTTTGATTTCCTAGAAGGTGTTGGGGACGATAAAGAAGGACGTGAGCTTTAGAGTCAGTACTTTCCCCCACGCATAATTAGAATGTGCTCATTGAGTCAATTAAAATCCGAAGGGTGCTGACTGAGCGATTCACAAATTCCTAAAGATCTGCAACAGAAAGGACAGGGACTCTTTAGGAGATCAGTCTTTTGATGCAGCATCCATTAAATAAGCACTAATGTGTTAGCCACTGGGCTGTGGCTCCAGAGACAAAGGTAAATAAAATACTGTTTTGGCTGAAGATTTTATAGTCTAGTTACTCAATAAGTATGTTAACAGAAGACTATAATTCTGTGTGAAAAATTCCATAGTGGAGTTTGTTGGGAATCAGATGGCAGGGAGGGGATAGGAGGGGACTCATGGAAGAAGCTTCTGAGCTGAAATTCAAAGAATGAGCAGGTGTTTTTCAGGCAGACAGGTGAGGGGAGGATATGCCAGGCAGAAGGAACCATGCAGAAAGACACCGAGGCCTGAAAGACTTTGAAGACTATAGTAATTTAGCAGCATTGGAACATAGAAGATGTGTGGAAGAGGATGTGGAGAGAGATGCAGCTGGCCA
This sequence comes from Arctocebus calabarensis, assembly GCA_963573935.1. Classification (NCBI taxonomy): domain Eukaryota; kingdom Metazoa; phylum Chordata; class Mammalia; order Primates; family Lorisidae; genus Arctocebus; species Arctocebus calabarensis. Next base: position 45,587 of record CAUYON010176746.1, read on the forward strand.
AGCGAGCTGAGCCCTGTGTATTCCACAAGACATTCAGGTTGAATCCTACAGGCAAGAGGGAGTCATTGAGAAATTTTGAGCAGACGAATAACCTAACTCAGTATGTTTGTTTGAAAGATCATCTGGCTGGCAGTGTGTAGGACGAATTGGAGGCAAAGAGGCAGGCAGGGAGATCAATCAGTTATGAGGCAAGAGAAGGTGAGGTTCTGACCCCAGGTCATGGCGGTGAAGAAGAAAAGGCAAGGTATGTGAATGATGCTGAGAAGTTAGAAACTAATACAAATTGATAGCAGTTTATTATTGTCTGAGTTCGGCCTTGTTTAGATATGCAAATCAGTCACGGCATTGACAGAAATTAGATGGATGTGTCTGAAAACTCCTGTGATCTGAGGTGGGATATAGACCATAGCCTGGGCTCTTACTGGTTTCATCTGCAAAACCAAGGTTGTCCTGCTCGTATTAGCTCCTTAAGGCTCTAAATGGACCAGAGATTCAGTCCTCTAAGGTCAATGTTTATTGATTAACATGTGGTTGCATCACTTACAGTGGGTCAGCCTTAACCAAGGAGAAGGAGTACCCACAGTCTGTAGATAGTAGTTTGCCATCAAAAAGAAAAGGCCTGACCAACAAAAATGGATGAGTCACTCATGCCATGCAAATTATGGCTTCTTGGAAACTCTAAATAAAAACTCTAATCTCTCAGAGATCATATTTAAATATGATATTATTCACAATTATCCAATCATTATCTGTTCATCCATCATTGATTATTGTTGGCTAGCCACAAAAACCACCAGTGAGTTTTAATAGGTTTATATTAATCAAGTTGCCAACCATTGCCATTATGAAATTTGCATAAAAATTCAAGAAGTACCTTTGGAAACATCTTTTATTGAATCTGAAATCCACAAAGTCTATTTGTTTACTTGTTCTCATAATGTAAACTTGTGTTTGCTAATATCCAGTATGTAATTTTGTAAATATAACCTAAGCATTTTGTACATGTAATGTTATGTGGAGTGATTTTTTTAAGAGATACTTCCTGAAGAAGTAATTACTATGGACATGTATTTTTGGTATTAGCCTGTGAATAAATATATATTTGTCTATATGGGTGTGCAAATATACACACACACACACACATATATATATATGCAACTTGATTCTTAACATATGCTAATCTCCATAGCACATATAATATTAAAGGAAAATTTGGTAATACTTTAAATGTCCTATCACTGCGAATTCATTTTATATTCATTGTAATAGCATTGATCAAAATGAATTCATTTGGTATTCATGTAGATGTCACATGTACTTCCATAGGTGTTTCATTGTAAATTAGCATTTCTCAGAGGACACTTAAAATAAGTGTTACTGAAAGTCCTCATTACACATATTGCCGAGATTAGTACATTAAGGATCATGTACTTACATAATACTAATGCATTTCTGCCACTTAAAATACTACATTACCCATCTCCGATATCTAGCAAATATCTAAGGCAATTTTGAGAATTACTGACATTCTAAAGGAAGTGGTACTTTTATGATTAAGCAAGTTGCCTATATTTTGCTCTGATTTTTTAAAACTAAAGTTCTGTTAGATACAAAAAAGAAGATTAAAAGTGAAATTTATATGATGGCAACAATGATATTTCAGAGACTTTTGTATAGTCAGACACTCAATGAAAGTAGAACTTCATCTAATTTTATTTTTGACAGATCATGTGGATAAAAATAAAGTAAAGAATTTGTATATCAAACTATAAATTTTCCCAAAAAACTGAATTCCTGGATATAGTATTTTGAGCTTGACTTACTTCAAAAGCAGCAAACAAACACAAAAGCAAATGACTGACCAACCACCTTTGCTATTTTTTCTGTCTTATAACTTTCCCATTATTATTTTGGGCAGAACTTTTGTTGAGGTCATCATGGAGGTGGGGAGGGAATGGTGGTGGCTCACCTGGTGGCATCTGGCTGCAGGGGACTTCATGAGTCTGTTGAAAGACTGCTGTTGGTTCTTCTCAACTGAGACTTCCCATAGAGAAAGGCCTGGTGGGGGGTACAAAGGTAGCAATGTGCTTGCACATCAACCCAGGGAAGCTTTCAGATTTACCAGGATATTCTGAGTCATGGTTTGGGGTGTCTGTGTTTTACTTCTAGTCACACTTTAAAAAGATAGAAAAAATGCTTTGAAAATAAGGCTTCCCATACATTGTTGGTGGGAATGCAAAATGGTGCAGCCGCTATGGGAAACAGTATGGTGGTTCCTCAAAAACTTAAAAATAGAACTACCATATGATCTAGCAATTCTGCTTCTGGGTATTTATCCAAAAGAGCTGGAATCCGGATCTTGAAGAGATATTAGCACTCCCCTGTTTATTGCAGCACTATTCACAGTAGCTGAGAGGCAAGAACAACCTAAATGTCCATGGACATGAGTAAAGAAAACGTGGAGAAATATATTCTGTTGTGTCTGTGTATATATATGTGTAGAATAGTATTCTGTATATAAAATGAACATTCTGCAGTGACAACATAGATGAACTTTGAGGACATTATGTGAAGTGAAATAAGTCAAGAACCACTACATGAGCCCACTTACATGGGAAATCTTATATAGTAGAATTTTTAGAGTAAAAGAATGGTGGTTGCCAGGGGACTAAGAGGGGAAAATGGGGTGCTGCAAATCAACCTTAAGTTTCAGTTAAGCAAGATAACTAAGCTCTGGAGATAACATTATACCTATAGTTAATAATACAATATTGAATACTTAAAAATGCATTAAGAGGGCAGATCTCATATTAAATGTTCTTACCACAGCAAAATTAAGTTATAAAAATAGTGTTTGTTAGTGAAAAGCTGTTCACTAAAGGACGGAGGGTCACACGTGGGAAAACCCTTAGTATCAACAGGACACTCCAATCATCAGCTGGAAATCCAAAGTCCTTTTACTTTTTAGCTTCATTTGTTTTTAACTTCCTCTCTGCAAGGATTGTCTGTTTGCTATCTACACCTGTTATCACATTGGAGGACTGTCCCTGAGATGGACTTTCTTCCTTTAGCCGCACTGTCAGGAGACATCACCTTATTTGGTATTGACTATGGGAGCCAAACTTCCAGCAGGCTACCAACTCACACCTGCAGAATTTGCCGGCACATCCGTTTTGCAAACACACAAAATGGGTAATTGGGCACACAAATGCCTATTTGCATTGCAATTTGGCATTTGTATACACAGTGATGGATTTTTTTCATGTGCAAATGTGGGGGAAAGCAAGTGCAAAATAGATGTCCTCAAGTAGGAAGGGTGCCTTTAAAAACATATATATCTTTTTAAAAAGCTGCTAGAGATTTGAGGAGTGCCAGGAAAATAGATAGGTACACTGGTGTATTTCATTCCCTGCCCCTCCTCTCTCCCCCATTCAAGCAAAGTTCTGATAGGACATAGTTCATTTGTAACTTTTGGAAGAAGGCTACTTTTTCCCCAAACAAGCAGAGGGACATCTAAGGACAGTGAAGTATCACCAAGTCAGCTACTACATATTGTTACTTTACCTCTTATGGATTGTAGCAGTTTTTACATTTTTAGTATGGTTTAAAGAATGAGTGCAGGGCTCTGGTTTTGAGGTGCATCGTTCTGTTCATTATTTTTATTTTTTATTTTTTAAATTGCAGCCCTTATGAGGGTTTATTTATTTATTTATTTATTTATTTATTTATTTATTTGAGACAGAGCCTCAAGCTGTCACCCTGATAGCGTGGGCTGTTACATCATAGCTCACAGCAACCTCCAATTCCTGGGCTCAAGCGAGTCTCCTGCCTCCGCCTCCCAAGTAGCTGGAACTACAGGGACCCTGCCACAATGCCCGGCCATTTTTTGGTTGCAGCTGTCATTGTTGTTTGGCGCCCCGGCTGGAGGCGCCGAGCCCCTTCTGTTCATTATTAAAGTCACACACTCACAACATGCAGAACCCTTTGGAACCATAGATTTTGCAACTAATCAGAATATTGCAGAACATGACTGCCCTTGTGTAGGGAGTGGGTGCAGAGCTTTGAGCTGCTCCACATGTCCGGCTCCTTCTCTGAGTTTTTTTTGTCCCTTCCAGCGGCCTTGGCCCTTTAAACCTTGGTGCTGCTCACTCCAATTTCATCACCTCCAGTAGGCTCAGGAAATGGAGCAGTAGCACTTACGGACCCCCACTGTGCCCTCCTTCACCTCCCACTCACTTCTGTCTGCCTGCTGTTCTTGGCGCTGGCCCCTGGTTCCGCAGAATAGAGTGAGCATCACTCACTATGGGGCTGGCAACTCAAAGAACCTCCCCCTGGTTCTCTTGGATGCTGGCTTTTCCCACCAATCACAGCTTCGCTTCCTTCCTTTGTTCTGGCAATGCCTGTGATACTCTTCCGAACCTGTTTCTAGGAGGGCCTAATGTATGGCCAAGAGAGGGCTGTGGACATGAACTTCTTCTGCCCAACACTGACAGGCATGAACTTTGTCCCTGGCTCTCTACTCTTTTCGCTGAAGAGGAGATTTTTCAGGGCCACACTGTGCCTTCTAATATTGCCTGAAGTCTGACCACCAACCTATGTTTGCACACTTCCAGGGTGCTGTAATGATCTCTCACACACCTACACCCAGATCTTTTTTTTTTTTCTTAGTTTCCTCCTCCCGGAATCTGACTTGCTGCCCCAGTCTTCTGTCCTCTCCAGCCTTCTTGTCCTCTTAGGTGCTTTTCTGGTCTCTCCCCATCTCATCCCCAGGGCCATCAAGTCTTGTCAAGACATCTGTAGTGTCTATCACGTTCTGAGCCACTGGTGCCTGGTAGTCTTACACCTGGATGGTGGTATTTGCTGTCTGAGCCATCTCTTTGCTTGACTATTGTTTCATTAAATGCCCTGCTTACCAAAGCAGTCATCTGATTATGAGCGAGAGAGATTTCATGTTGGCTGATCAAGTTCCATGTCTGCATCATGATCTGAAAGGCGCATATTCAACATTACTTCCCACAGTAATCGCAGGAACTTCTTCAGACAAATGTTTCAGTCCAGATAGACTTTCCATTTACCCCAATATGAGGTAGGACAATTAAGTTCCTGAATTGATCTTAGAAAAAGTACTATATATCTCATTGCTGGTCACCCTCAAAGTATTCTCCGTAGCCATCAGGTGACTGCAATGTCAGCAATGAGGTATGTAGCACTTTTTCCACAATCAGTTCATGAACTTAATTGTCAGACCTTGTATGCCTGTCTTTCCCCCAGCCTCTGTCCCTGTCCCTCATTCATTGTGGATTTCCCAACCTGGAAAGTTTTCTTCTTCACATTTCTCTACATCTCAAAACAACGCTCAAGACACCTGCAAACCCTGGCTCTTTAAAGAAAGTACTTTAAGTTATTATTGGAGCCCAACACAAGTTTTCCTGATTCTCAGTGTGAAGGGGTTGAAGAGTCCTTACACCAGCGGCTCCTCATGGATCAAGCAACTTCCTGAATTGTTTTTTCAGCTCTCACATTAGTTTTGGAACTTCCTTATCGGTGGTCAGAATGTTTTACAATTTTTTATCCTTTGCAATACTTAGCACCATGCTAGTCATCTAGAGAATGTTCCTTTAATACTTGTTGACTGTGTTCAAATCTTAGAGGGCTGGAGGTTAGAAGGGAAAGCAGAAGAGTTAGTGGCTGGGGGAAACACGTGAAGCTCCATTAAATACTCTCTATTTACAATGCTGCCAGAACACCAGGCTATTATTATTGTTTTATATTTAAACTCCAGTTCCTCCCCTTTCCTCCTCCTCCGGAGTAACTAGGGCCTAATAGGCTTCATGTATAAGTGCCTATTTTTATTAAAGACAAGTGTAATCTTTTGTAGACCAAATGTCCCTATCATAAATGCTAACGGAGAAAAATATTAGGACTCATTTATTTATGAATCTGTTAATAATGAGGTGCAGTTATGAACAAAAAAAAAAAAGGCTTCTTCAGCAAAAGCTCCTGAACAAACAATGCACACTGGGGAAAAAGGAGCTAGTTAGCCTTCTTGACTTAGATAAAGCTATGGAGAAATGACAAGTGCCAGTAATTAGCGCAGCCTCTTCAGCAAGATAACCCTATACATCTTTGTCTATTTCAATCACCAAAGACTCCGATTCAGTGTAAAATTAAACCTTGGATGCCATCAATTTCTGTTAACCTCTTTATATTGTTCTGTGTTCATGCCTATGTGATAGATAGATTTTGTCATTTTATTAAATGGTGACATCTCTACAGACACGTGATCTAAAAATCTGTTTGCTCCTTAGCAAAGTATTCTTAATCATCTCCTGATATGTTTCACAACCTGAGGGACAAGTTATTCCTGCATCCTATCAGTGAACTCCAAGACTGTAAGAACTTGACGTTCTTGTTGGTTCGAGTTACACTGCATTTGGTAACTCACCCTAAATTTGCCATCCCCCAAATAATCTAGTTAGAGGACTAGTCAAGGACCTGACTGGACCAACTGTTTATTATATTCACATTTCCATTATGAAAACTGTGATATGAAGCATCTTTTCCCCTACATTTTTATTTCCTCCATCCTCCCCAGTACCACTAGCCTATTGTAAAGGCTCCTGATTATCCTTGGCTCTAGCAGTTAGTTTTAATCTGGGCTCTTTTGAAATTTTATTGCTTAATATTCTTTGCTGCCAATAGGTTTTTATGAATTTATTCATTTATTATTGCAAGGAATAACAATAAAGATTATCATCCAAATTGGGACATGATTGGACATTATGAGATATCACAATTTGACCTTGGGAGCCCAGGTTTATGTGTAGTTAAGTCTTGTAGAGACTTGTGATGGAGCCCAAAGAAGCAATGGACATGGAGTTTTTTAAATTGTCTTGCCAGAACCTGGCTCAGGTTGCTTATATACGAGGGGAGCCTCTGACCAGGGCACAGGGAAGCATCACTTCACTGAGAAGAAAAATACACAGAGCTGTTTCTATCCTGACATGCTCTAAATCACCTGCTCCCTTCACTAACTTCCATCCAAATTTTATTTTATTAAAATCTTTCATACCATTGAATTTTACCCAGGTCTGCATTCCCTCTTGTCCTTTTCCTAGGAAACTCCCTTTCCCGGTTGAGTAGCATTTTTGTTTTAACTATGTTGTGCGTTCTCTCTTGCTCTCTCTATTCAGGAGACAACTTAACTAACACACTTAGTCCCTTATGGTGAGAAAGGTGCCAAAATTCAGCTTCTGTAAACTTCTTTTCTCTTTGAGCCCTGATTGCAATGGGTCCCTGGGAAATATTACAAGCTATCGTTTAATATGTATTTACACAATATTTTAAAGCACACATTATACAGCCAGTAGAGCAAAACAGCTCACAACAAGCAAATGGAATAAAGCACATTTAGATACCGTTTCAAAGCACAGGTTTGCAGCGTGGAAAATGGTGCAGGAGCCTCAGAGACAGATTCTCTTTATCAGGGACCTCTGCTCAGGGTCTTTTACCTGTTGTGGTGATTGTGTTCCGTGACCTGGAGCTTCCCCCAAGGGTCAGTTAGAAATGACCATTGAGTAAAAGTCCCTCTAATCTTTAATTCTGTGAAGTTCTCAGTAATTGTAGAAAGAGGTAGTGATGGAGGAGAAGGAAAGAGAAAGAAAATTAGGAGCTAAGGAAAAAAGGAAGATGAGAAAAGAGGACATTGATGTTTCAGAAACAAAGAAAAATCTAAGTAGCTATTCTGAACTAAAAAGAGGTACAGATCTCCATGGGAAAGACTTATAAAAATGTGCTCTTTGCTTATAAGTGGCTACGACTGGAGCTTTTTGGATTATTAGCTACTCTCCTCCCCCAAAAGCTAGCTAATCATGAGTGGAAACTCTGAAGCACTACAGACGTGAATTCTATTTGAAAACTCCATCAGATAAACAAACCAAAAACAAAGCAAGTGATTTGATTTCTAGAGAGAGCTGCTATCCAAATTGTATCCCTAGACATTGAATTTAGAGAATTCAATTCTCAGGAATATTTTGAGCTTTCCTTTGCTTGGTCCTGACTCTTCCCACTTCCCATTATTTTTCACATTCCCCATCTAGAACCCCCACGTCTGGGCAAGGTCTCTGAGATGTGACTATCATTTCTGTCCAGGCCTCTAGGTAATACCTTGCCTCTCACCTTTCCTCCTCTCTAGCTGAAACTTCTCCATTCTTCCCTAGACATATCCCAACTTTTCAGGTGTGTTCTGAGCAACCCCCCTTCCCTACTTAAAAAGAAAAAAAGAGCTCATGTGGTTTAATTTTCATTATTTTTAGGTGTTAAGTTTTAAATTAGCATACTATGTTTTAAACTACTGTATTAGAATGCTGCTTGACTCACTTCCAAATTGAAGACCTTTTAAAAAAATTGAAGCAGTCCAATAATTTTAAATCACTCTACACTGTGCATTGCAATTTAAAATTATTGGAGTGCTTCAAATTTTTATAAGCCCTTGAATTTGGAAGTGATCAAGGTTCTAGGCATACTCAGTGTAGAGCAATTTAAAATTATAAGAGCTGTCAAATTTTTATATAAGCACTTCAGTTAGAAAAGGGATTTGGGTTCTGGGCATGTGCAGAGAAGAGCCATTTAAATTATTAAAAGTACTTCAATTTTTTTTCCCCAAGCACCTGATTTTGGAAGAGTTTTGGTTTGCTCAGCCTAAAGTGACAACTTCCTTTGAGAGAGTCTGTGTAAAGAGACTTTCAATCTTTCAAATAAGGCCATCACTGAGGGGATATGAAGTAGGCAGCAGGCTTTCTGGTGTAATCTGGGGGACACCAGGAGCACGTGTTCCCTCCCCCCAGAGTCCTCTCAATGGCTTGACATCTTGTCACTATTATAGCTCTCTTTTCGGGCAAAGGCATTTCCAGAAGGCCCCTGTTAAGATGGTAATCTCATACATGAAATCACTGTTACATCAAGGAAGTATATGTGTCAGTGAGAAGTATGGCTATGGGGAAATGGGGACACACAAACATTTTGGTAGTGAGGAGGGGAGAGAAGGAGCTGTGGCATCAGTCGAGTCTCCTGGGGGCAATAGTTGTGGGTCTGAGCTCCCTGCGTGAGTACTCGTGGTTCCTGAGGCTGTGACTGCGAATATTCCATGGGGCCTCCTAGCGGGAAGTGGTCAAGTTTCTCTGTATAGAGGTTTGACCGAATGCTGACCACCTCCCCAACTAAAACCCAATCATTAAAAAATGTAGATTCTCTGATACTTTTAATGTTCATTTGCATTATGCTTGCCTGGGATATCAATTTTCTCTTTTCTGAGAAGTGAAATATTATTCCTCTGATGCATTTTAAGGGGAGAATTGAAAGGGAGGTAGAATCAATAGGTTCAGCTTTAAGGTTGACTTTCCTTATTTCATCTTTGGGTTGGGAGTTTCAAGGATGTAAAAGGAAAAGAAGGGTAGAAATCTAGCAAAATGAAAATAATGTTTCCTTTTCAAAGTTTTATTTCCAACAAAGTGAAGGGGAAGATAAATGATATAAAATGTAGACACGTTACAGTTGTAATTTGTATTAATTTCTCACCTCAGTGAGATTTGGGCGCCCCTTTCAAATATTTACCTTATCAGAAATATGACAGTTATGCTGTTACATGTGAACTTGCCATTTGGAAAAATATTTGGGGGCCTTCACCTTTCTTAAAGGGGCGTAGCTTTAATATTGAAAAACGATTCATACATTTCAGCTTCTTCAGAGGGACGTTGATTTTTCTTTGAAAATTGAAGCCTTCATTGTTGGGGAGGGAACATGAGCACTTGATTCATCTAATGTCTCTGTAAATGCACAAGGTGAAACTTCCAGGAGGTCTCCACGTGTTTATCATTTCCCCTCCCAAGCACATACAGCCCAGGAGGTGGGCCAGTAGCTGCCCTGACCTGACCTTCCCCAAACTCCGGCTGCTCTGGGCCTCCCTTTCCCGGGCTGCAAACAAAAAAGAAGCCCTTGTCTTCGCGTTTCTGTTAGTTGGAGGTGCGGGACTTGGGGCTGAGCAAGTGTTTGGAAGGTGGAAGGCATTTAACTTGGCAAATGTTTGTACTTCCTTTGAAGAGTAATAAGAGGTTAGTGTATGTTGTGCCTTTGTCAAAAGTCAGTGAACTCGTCCAGGGCCTGCTGGGGGCTTGGTCAGAGGTCTGCAGGCTGTCCTCTGTCCAGGCAGCAGGCACAGGACAGCACAAGGGCCTGGCCATCCCTTGTCCCATAGAAGCTCACCTGTGTAATAGGAAGCAGTGCAGGGGTGATTTCCCGGTTCTTTCAGGCCAGATGAATTTAAAGCTAAAATGTCATTCCTTCACATTAATCCAAAAGTGAACAAATTAATAAATCTATTAATTAAGAAGTCACCATATGCTTTTTGAGTACAAGTCATTGTGTAAAATGCTAAAAGATACAAAGATAAATGAGAAAGAGTTATTTTCAAGGAGCAGCCGTAGAAAGACGTGCACAGACGGCTACCGTAGGCAGTATCGTATTTTATTATGACGCATGTTTCTAATATATTACAAAACCTGATAAGATGTGCAGTACATATTCCATATGATCATTACTTTTTATTTTGGGCCTGATTCATTGCAGTGACACCACCAACAGCAGAATTGTTTTACATGGTGTATTTGCTCGATAAATAAATACTAATTAGATATGAAAAGTAGAGCGAATATATACCAAGTTCTTGAGTTTGGCTTTTCAAACTTGGACCATCTGTATTTAACCTGGGAGCACTTAGGAAATGCTGCCTCCCCTGGGCTTCCTTCCTGGGTATTCTGATTTAAGTAAAGGATTCAGCACTTTGAAAAGCTCCCTTGCTTTAAGCCATGCCATTCTGAGGGACCTCGGGTGGGAGCTATGACCTGCACTTTGGGCTCAGAGTTAGCTTTATAGAAGAAGTATGATTTGAGCCTAAAAGATGGGCGTGGTGTAGATGTATTCTGACGGAGGTTGACGGCTGAGCAAATGACATTCTTAGGTGAGGGAATGTGAGCCAGGGCAGAGGCAGAAAAGGGCATAATATCTTTTGTTCTGGGAGAGTCAAAGCCTGGGGTGATCCTACCATCTGCTGTGTGTTAAGATGTAGTAGAAAAAAAGAAGAGGCTGATCCAGTAATTTGGGCTTGGCACGCGGTAGCTCATACCTCTAACCTTAGCACTCTGGGATGGATTGTTTGAACTCAAGAGTTTAAGACCAGCCTGAGCAAGAGCAAGACCCCATCTCTACTAAAAACAGAAAAAATTAGCCAGACTCTGTGGTGTGCGCCTGTAGTCCCAGCTACTTGAGAGGTCGAGGCAAGAGGGTTGCTCAAGCCCAAGAGTTTGAGGTTGCTGGGAGCTATGATGGGGCCATGGGACTCTATCCAGGGCAACAGAGTGAGACCCTGTCTCAAAAAGAAAAATACAGTTTTTCTCCTGTGAGGGCGTGTATTAGTTCGTCTACTGGCTTCATATTGTTATTGAGCACTTTGGATACTTGCTTTCCCATTCCGTGATACTTTACTAAGAAGAATGTGTTTCAACTTCATGTAGGTTAATACAATTCCAGATGAGGGGAAGGGGGTACAAGGTGGAGGAGAGGGGAGGAGCGAGGGGCCTTGGTGTGCTCTCACCTAATGGGCACAGTGTAAGATAGCACTCCTGGGTGTGGGACAACAATTACAACAGGGACCTTACCTAACAAATGCAAACATTGTAACCTAATAGTTTGTACCCTCGCATTAATCTTAAAATAAAAAAATAAAGAAAAAATAGTTAAAATAGCACCACCAACAAAAACGTTTGGGGTCAGATTACAGAGGGACTTAGGTGCTTCTCCAGCAAGTCTGAGTTTGTTCTGCACATGTTGGGGGACTGTTGGTGGCTTGGAGACTAACAGGTGGTGCGATCAGATGTTTTTCTTAGGAAAGCACTGTGGCATGTGCAAAAGGAACTGAACACAGGGAAAAGTGGAGGACAGGGATCTGATTTGAAAGATTTCAATAGAATGGTTGTGGGAGGAGGCAAATCTGACCAGTTTTGATGGGTGTGCAAAGGGGAGAGTGGCCTGGGGAGACCTGTAAGCAGGATGCCTTCAGTAGGTTTGCTGAGTGGTTGTGCAGTGAGGGTGAAGAGCTGGGTGCAGACCGTGGAACAGCTAGAGAGAATACAGGACCAGGAGCAGGTTCTGAAAGGGGCACACTGTAGACACTGTATTACACTGGTCTAATGGGTTCTTCGTAGTTCTGGTTCGGGACTCAGGGCAAGATTCACCCTCACTGTGAAAGTTACCACCCACTTCCTCCCCTTGCTGAGGACCTTGTTTTTGCTCTCCCCCTTCTCCACATCATATGAAACAATTCCATATTTTGTTTATCAGCAGGAATCAATGCCCAGTTTCTAGTTTTGATCATCAGAGTTGCTGTTTAACTCAAGGCTTCTAGAAGAAGGCCATTTGCAGCTCTTATACCTTCCTCAAAAATGAAGGTTTTGAATAAAAGCCAGTCATAGAATTAAGTCAGGGCAAAGTGGTGTCAGGGGTGAAACTAAAAGACGATACGTAATAATTGGTTTTAAAACAGGAGCCAGATGAATCATGAGGTCAGACATATGAAAGGAAAAAGCTTTCTCCCGAAGACTTTGGGGCTAAGGCTGCAAGGGGCTGTTAGAAAACAAAGTGGCCGTGATTGTGATAGGACCTCCACGTGGGGTGACTTCTCCCGACTACCAGTGTGTCTGAAAACACTCAGAGAGGAGAGAGCTATCTCCTCCAACTTCTTATAGCTTCGACAGAAAGCTCTTCCCACTGTGTCTGTAGTTCTTGGCTTTGTTTTCTCTGGAGAATCCATTGGTCAGGGAAGAAGACAGGGTCAGCATGTCAACGTGTCTGCTGGAATCCACTGGCCACAGAGGGGAGTCTGTGAGACCCAGGGCTGGGGGCTGAGACTGAGGCTCCGATCCTTACAGCTGAGAGGAGCTATTATTGCCCAGCATCCCAGCTTCACAGTTGGGCAGAATGTGTAGGGTCTTGTTCAGCATCTGGTGGCTCAGTAGCAGTGCGGTCAGGAGGACAGCCAAGACCTCCTGGCTTACATCTACACTGACCAGGAGATAGGCCACCGCAGGGTGCTGCAAGCTCTGGCATCCTAGACAGCTGTGGTATCCTGTGGTGTCATGTCTGGCCGTGGTGTCCTGGCCAGCTGTAGTATTCTGGCCGGCTATGGCATCTCAGATAGCCGATTGCAGAGTGGGGAGCCAGTGAATCCCATCTACTCCGAAACCTTTTTTGTTCTTTTACTCTTTCATATCATTCACTGCTAGTCCCGAGTTTCCTCTAGTACCGTGTCTCCCTAAATCCTCCCCCATTGAGAACCTTTTGTTATATCAGAGGAATTAAGGTGTGAACATTTTTTTTTTAAATCAAGGTATTTGTGTAAATGAAACACGCCTCTTAGGGATCCTCCGTGTGGATCGCGCTGCCTTCTGAGTGCCGCCCTGCAGCATTACGTGGCCTCTCTGGAACAGGAGGTTGGGATACAGAGATTCTTCTTCGCTAGTCTGAAAGGTCGTGGATGCTAGTGGGTTCTGGTCCTTCCAACTTAGCAGCTGAGAGCCCAGCCCCGGGGCTTATAGGCCAGGGCTATTTAGAGTTGTAAAATTGGGATAATAATAATGCAATAATAAAAATAAGCATTATGCACACAAGACAGAGCTAGTCCCTGTTCAAGTGCTTGCTGTTGGTATTCTTATTAGTTCTAGCAGTAGGGCTGTCATTATGGTGCCCTCATGCTGGGCCCTCAGGAAAGTTGGCAAAAGAAATGGGTTTCCAGAGAGACACAGGAAATAAACTGATGTCAAGTGGGAAACACAGTCGCAGTCTCATACACGGGTTACCTGAGTAGGAGAGAAATATGGAGAGAAGTTTGGGGTCTGGTGTTTCTCCAGGCCACAGTTCTGTTATCTCTGGAGGCCCAAGTAGTCTTCTCCCTCTTGGGCCCTCCGAGCTCCCTCAGTAATAAAAGTTCTCCCTCGAGCTTCTCAGAATGAGAATTTGTTCCATGTGGCCAATGGATCCCTAAAATAAAAACAAAACTAAATCTTGTAGAGCTGAAAGACGACAGACAACTTTTCTCTGTGTCCTTTGCCTGCCCAAGGGAGGTTTCCTGGCTAAGCCCACTGGGTCTCCAGCTAAGCTCACTTTTGGTGAATTCAATTTTAATCAACAAGGACCAACCCCACAGTAACATGTGCTGCTCTGGCCACTGGGGGTGTGCTGTTGCCTATCGGGCATGGCCACAAAGTGCTGTCTCCTTAAAAGCAACATGATCTCCACCAAAGAAAGTGTGTCTTGTTCAATTTCCTATCCCCGTCACCTAACAGTGTGTCCGGCACATAGTACGGCATCTTAACTGGGGTACAAAAAGGAAGCAGTGTGTGCTTGTGGCTAAACAGCCAGGCTGTAAGAATAGGAAATCAGAGGAAGAAGGGCCTGGTCTGGGGACATGGGCTGTGTTTTCTGGCTTTAGTGTGCCTCCTGCAAGTGTCTGGTGAGATGACTTTTGGATTATAAAAAGGTCCTGGAATTTTACTCCTATTCCTACACCTTTTTCACTCTCCCAATCATTTGCTTTTACAAAAATTTCCAAAATCATCAAAATGGGAAAAATTTGGACTTGCAAGTAAGTACATTTATTTTAGCTTTTATTTTTTCATTAATTTTAAAATGTATTAATTAATTGCATTTTGAATGTCAAGGTGGGTCAGAGTTTTACCATAATCTTTATAGTGCTTGGGGGCCTTCCAAGCTTTTAATGAACAGAGATTCATTTTATTCCTTTTGCCCTCCCACCCAGCTGAGGAGGGGCAGATGTGGAGAAAATCTCTACCTAGATCTGAGCCTTCGTCTCCCTGGACTTGCCAAGGGGCGATATTTGAAAACGTAGGTACCAGCACCACATAGGCCTCAGCAAGGGATGGATGTTGCTGTCAGTCCTGTGAGTTTTTGCTGAGTGCCAACTTTGCTGTCTCCAGATTTGGTTTCTAAGAATTTGGAAGCAGTTTATTTATTATTACTTTTTAAAGAAACCTATAGATCCCAGTGCTGCACTCTGAAGCATGAGAGATTTGTACAAAGCACATTCCATATGTCCATCCACTGGGAGCCGCAGCCCAGCCAGCGTGGAAGGTCTTCCCTGCAAAGGCCGTTCCTACAGTTGAATATAATCTTACTGTTACCTCCCATTTCTCCCGGTCAGGAAAATAGAGGTAATTTTCAACACTTGCCTTCATTTCATTACTTAAAAAGTGAATGAAGCCAAAAGGAAAAAAAAAATGGAGCAGAGATTTTTGTAGCAGGGCTCCTGGCCTCTGGGCTCACGAGTAATTCTCCACCCACCTTTGTTCAGTGGTCACACCAGGCAGGGCACACAAGTGTGCAGATATACCCAGGGAGCTGGGGGAGCACGCAGGGCCTTTCAGAGCCCATTTCTAGCATGTAGAATGAGAGTGGCCCGGAGCTTGTCCCCATATCTTGAGACGCACTTCACGCAGAGACACATGCAGTCACCAGCAGGCTCCTTTTCCCCTTTAACCAAACTTCCCTCCTTGATGATTTCACTTCAGACACTGCTTTCCCTAAACCTTTCTTGACTAGAATCATGCTAATGTTGACAGCTTCCCCCACCCCCACCCCTTTGTTACACCGCACAACCCAGAGAGAATGTGAGGTGAGCTTGTCGGAAGAGATGAAAGATGGCAAGAAATGGGTGTTTGGGGACCAGTTCTTTGGTGACATCGACTCTGCAATCGTTTTTTCACTCTCAGTACCTCACTCCCTCTCTCGCCTTCTCCCACTCCCTCGCTCCCCCTTCCAGCTCTGCCTCTCATTCTCTCTGAAATGGCGTGTGCCTCCAGTAATTTACATAATACTCTTCTGACACCGTTACTTTAGTCATCAATCACAGTACCTTCTCCCAGTCTATCTTTTGTCTGAGCATGTCTCTTCTTTATCAGGCCATGCACAAAAGATTAATTTCACAGTTTTTCTCCCTTCTTTCTTTCCTTGCAAGATACAAAGCTCATGAAATGACAGAAGCAAGATAATGAAAACAACAATGCAAGCAATTTTTTTTTGTTCTTGCAGGTTGGATCTCAAGATACTTTTTCTAACCTCATTGTGTGCCATCTGTCTTAGAAAAGGTCTGTTCTGTATTTTTTAATACCTTTCTGATGCTGCTCAGTAGACTACCTGGTGGGGGTAGAGGGGCGGATTACATATTTAAATCAGGTCAGAGGCTTTGGTTTTCAAAATCTTTGGAACAATTAAAGCAAGGGCCCCATCTCTAATGGCAGTATGGGCTACTGCACAATGCCCACGCCCCAATTAATATTAATGAGGTCTTATGCATAGCCAATTTATGACATTTGATTGACTCACCCAACCACCCTTCAACCTGTCTTATAAAGTGAAATATATGGCAAAGAGGGTCTTATTTGCATATGCATATGTTCTTAATATTAATTAGGCTAATGAATCTAAGGACTTGGAGATAATATGGGCACTGGCAAAGAAGAAAAAGAAAATCTATCACCCACAAAACAGAAAAGTGTTCTGAGTCCTGTCCCTGCACTTGAACAAAAGAAGTTGAACTGGAAGACAAGAACAACTCTTGCCAATATTTCCTCCTTTTTTTATGTTCTAGAGGATTTTTAGTTTTAAAAAATAACAATACTTACCACAGGCATTAGTATTATTTATCTTTTTTTTCTTTCATTTAAATTGGGAAGGGCTAAGTGAAACAGTGTAAAAAGACAAAAGCCTAGTTCAACTGTATGCCCGCGGCCATAGGTCAGCTCTCTGGCGTCAGCTAGGGAGGTGCTGCAGCTCCAGGAGAATACAGTGTCTCTCAGGAATACTCATCGGATACAGGACAAGGGGTTACGGCAGGAGGAAGTGTTCCCAAGAATATCTGCTTTGGCAAGGTCACTAATGGAATTTATCTCCACAGCAGAGTGGCTTGAAGAACCCCTTTGATGTAGCCTAATTAAGCCTGGAGAAAAAAGTCGAAACTTCATGGGTTTTGTCATTGTGGTGTGGGGAAATACGTCTTCTGATCCTCCTCTCCCAATCATCACCCAACTGCGATGGTCTTTAATGATACAAGAAATACACTTCTGAATTTTCTCACCCTCTGTATATGAAAAGGATCTTAAGACTAGCTGACTAGCAACCTAGGACAATAGCATATTGGGTATATGATTTTGCTTCATGGCAGCATAAATAATAATCATCACATTATAATGGTGACTATTACTTGAGCACTTATTTTATACCAAATACCATGGAAATAACCTTCCATAGCCTCCATCTTATGCCAGCCCTATAAATTACGGATTTAGATCCCTAGTCCAGAAATCCCTATTCCAATGAATGGAAGCCCAGAGAGATCATGGACTTCATTCACACAGTTGGGAATGATGTGCCAGGACCCATACCTAGGGGAGTGGCATTCCAAAGTGCAATCTCTTTCCATTAGTCTTCCAAGGTCAGGGTCACTTGAGGGAAGCAGCTCAGCCTCGAGCCAATGGAAACAGCAATAGGCATATAGAAAGAGGGGTGCACTATGTTTGCTTTTAAGACAGCCAATGGCTAAGCTAACTCCATCACCCCCATCTAAATAGTTACATTCATCAGCAGAAATGATTATTTGTTGCCACATGGTTGGTGGCAAATATTTATATTTCATATTTTTGAGAGAAGACTTCTTATAGTATAAAGTCTTACTGGACAGAAGTCCTCCAGAGATTGCTAGGATGGTCACCCACACAGAATGCGGAGTGACGTGAAGAGACAGGCGAGGAGGTGACGCCAGAGTGAAGGTGTCCAGGGCCAGGGCTGGCCCCTCCACTCTTCTTAACTCCCTGCTGTTCTCTGGAATGGGTACGTTGCCTGGGCACAGTTTGACCTCAAAACTGGGGATGTTGCTATCCAATAACATTGCTGGTGAGTTTTGTGGGCTGCCCTGCCCCTCACCTGGTGCTCGTGCCCAACCCACTGTGTGTATTTAATGGGAATGTGAGTTTCTTTTGCAGGGAGGGAAGAGGGAAGAGCAGGGAATGGTGAGGACACACTTTCAAGGAGAAAAGGGGAGACACGTTCTCAGAGGACCTGGGCTCGCGTCCAGCACTCACAGGACTGAGGACATGAGAGGGATATGACAAGTCTTCTCTGATAACCATTTATTCTGCCCAAACTTGCTCCTTTCCTTTTCTTGCTTCCTTTCCTTTCTTTTCTTTCTTTTTCTTAATAATCTCTGCTGCTGAGAATGCTTTGACTACATTGTAAAGATGTGACAGGTAGTGAAAAAGAGTGTGTATGAAGCAATCACGGGCTGATACTCTCTATTCTCTTCTCACATTAAATATATGTTCATTAAATAAGGGCTTGTTTGCAGAGAGAGTGGAAGGAGGGAAGGAGGGAAGGACTGCAGCGCGCCTGTGTGTGCTCTCCTCATCCTGGTCGGCTCAGCAAGCGTCAGCCGAGCAGCGTGGTGGAACGAGGGAGCTCTGGGTCCAACTGCCCAGGACCTTGTCTGCTCCGCCCTTCTCAGCTGGGTGCTGCGGATGTAGCACTGAATCCGC
The DNA here is from genome assembly GCA_963573935.1 of Arctocebus calabarensis. Lineage (NCBI taxonomy): Eukaryota > Metazoa > Chordata > Mammalia > Primates > Lorisidae > Arctocebus > Arctocebus calabarensis. Next base: position 64,240 of record CAUYON010176746.1, read on the forward strand.
CTGCTCCTCAGTCTGTCCATCTGTTAAAAAGGTACAATAAAAGCACTTATCTCACATTGCAGTGTAGTGAAACTTTACAAAGGAGTGCAGTGCTGGGCACACAGCCAGGGAGCGCTCAATCCCTCCTTGCCCTCAGGGATATTGCTGCTGGAGTCTCTCCACACAGCTGATGCACTACACAGCTTACAAGGGTGCTTGGAATTTACTCAAGAATATTCTCTTTCTAAAATGCGCATTCCCAAGCCAGTCACTTTGTTAGCTGCTGGGGGTGAGACAGAGGCAGCCACTGCCCTCACAGAGCTTCTGGTCTCCCCCAGCACAGAGGCATTTAGCAGCTGGACCTGAGACAAGAGTAAAGATTTCTGAAGTCCGCACAGGGGGCAGGTGAGGGCACCGGCTGAGTCCACGTGTGGGGGAGGATCCCTGAGCTGGCATCTGCAGGATGGGTCGGAGGGCCAGCAGGAGAGGGCAGGGAGGAGCGAGACCAGGAGGGTGGCAGGAATAGCACACCCAAACTCCCAGGGGTGGGAGAGGGCGCGGCGTGGGCCAGGGGGACCACAGTGACTGGACCTGAAGCAATGGAGAAAAGAAAATGGGGTGTGTGTGAGTGTGTGTGGGGGGGAGGACAGGAAGGGCTGCGGAGCCCTGGCAGTGTGAGGCCTTGTTGTCAACTCAAGGAGTGGGTTTGTGGCATGAGTAATGGGAAGCCCTGGGCAGATTTCAAACAAGACAGCGCGATCAAATGGACATTTTGAAAAGGCTTCTAGACTAAAAGGGTGAGAAGGAGGAGGAGGAAGGCACACCTGGGGTGAGGAATCTGCCGCTGCTGCAGTGATTAAGGAGGGGGCTGGGGAACAGGCTTGAGGACGGGTTATCGTCCAGTGTCCCCTGGCCTAATGAGTCTCTCTCAGACAACTGAGTGGGCCTCTGTGAGGCCAGTCCAAAGAGGGCAGGATGTGTGCCTCCGTGCGGGAGAGATCTTCCTAAAACCGGAAACCCGTCTGTGAGGGCTCGGAGCCGGCTTCAAAATCATGCCACTGAAATCCTCCAGTTCTAAGTTCCTGCCCCCACCTTCCCAAAGGAAAGTGTGTCGGGAGCGCGTCAGGAGACAACACACCAGCGATTTCTCTCCCCTCACTCCTTCGTCTCTGCCTCTCCTGAAAGTACAGTCGGGGCTGCGAAGTCTTTGGGAGCAAGTGTGCAGAAGCTTGCTTTTTCCTCTGCACCATGCTGACCTCGCGCTGGCCCCACGCACACTGCCTGACCCGGTCTACGTTTTCTCTCCTCCTGAAGGGGAGCCAGATCTGAGGACAACGACTCTTGTGTGATTGCCAAATTCTCTTTTTCAGTCTGCTCAGAATTTATCAAAAGTGCTAGTGGCCAGGCTACCGCAAGAGGCAGCTTTGGCTGACTGGCCCAAGAGGCTCAGCTGTAGGCAGAGGACAAAAGTGTGAAGCTTGATCCCAAGCCTGTCATTTAGCTCAACTGCCTGTCAGGCCCCTAGGGTTCCCTGCCATTTGGATCAACATTTGGGAAGCAGGATGCTTATGGAATCCATTTTGGGTTTGGCAGCCAGAACAAAGAATCTAGGCTGGAATGGAGCAAAGAGGTGTAAATGTGGCCCAGAGCTGGGGGCTATCTGGTGTCTCCTAGCTGACCCTTATGTAGCAGGCGAGAGGGTGGGGAAAGGCTTTTTGTAAGGGGATCATTTAAATTCCCACACCCAGCCAAAAGAAGAGGAGCCAAGTTGCATGCGAGGTCTCTCAGGCATCTGCCACTGAGACCTGAGCAGACCCCACCCTCGTCTGTTCATCTGTAGGTCACAAGGGTCTTTTGCCTTGTGCTGTGCAGTTATGCCATGAGGGAGGTGAGACTGTCGTCTCCCGTATCTGTGGGAGTCAACTGATCCCTCTATCCCTTACAAATAGAGCACACCACTTCCTGGGAGGGCTAAACCAAGCTTGGCTACTAATAGCCCCTGTAACCCTCCAACCTAAAAAGTGTGGGCGCTTGCATTTAAATCCCTGGATGCCATCTTCCCAGCCCCTCCCCCACCATACACTCACACCCCTGCCCCAGTGAGTCCAGATCTGCTTGAAAACACTCTAAAATGTTCTCTGTCCTTCATAGACAGGGGGGAGGAGGGATGGACCCTTTAGGCATCAGATACAGCAGTAATTACTATATAATGGCGTAAATACTATACTATAATAATTAACTTGTAAACCTTGAAATAACATTTACTGTAATTTACCAAATATGAACTGTGAGTAATGAAGCCCGATCCAACATTGAAATCATTTGCAGGGTGCTTTAAACATATGCCTGGGAAAGGGAAAGCAGCAGTTTCACGTCGTTACCAAAATGGGCTCAAATGGGGCCCTCACACACTGTACGTGCGTGCAGCTGCCATTAGTTTGAAATATCTTGTTAGCATTTTTTTTCTCTTTTTAATAATTTGCTTCCCTCTTACCTTTTCCCTAAACTGTCCTTTCAAGCTATCAGGATCATGGGTTTTTTTTTTTTGTTTGTTTTGAATTCAGTTCTTTACTTAAATGATTGCAAACCTAACATTTATAGGCTGGGCAAGAAATTGGACAGCGGGTAAGACATTTATGGGTTGCCTACATCAGCAGTAAACGGCAGGTGCTTCCAGAAGGTGACTCTGTGGGACAAACCTGCTTCTGACCACAGTGATGCCAGGGTCCTGGAACATCTACGCAGTAATAAGGCCATTTGTCTACTCAACACGTCATGCCACTGTTCCCAAACCTCTTTTCCACAGACTTGCTCAACCTCTGAGCAACTGATGCCTGTGGCGAGGTGAGAGGGTGGAATTCTTCCCCCCATTCTCTCATGGTGGTAAAGAAGGGGCTTGTATTACATTCAACCAAATGAAATTGCTGTTCTTCTAGGTTAAAAACAACATAATATGGGCAACTCCACATACAAAGTGCGCAGTGCGTGCCTCTGACATCAGACCCCGTGCCTTTCTCTGTAACTCCTTAGACCAGTGTTTTTTCAATCTTTTTTATCTCATGGCAAACTTTAACATATAGTTAAACTTCCATGGCATCCTCAAATTATGTTATTCAGTCTCAGTGCCCATAGCACAGTGGTTATGGCACCAGCCACATACACCAAGGCTGGTGAGTTAGAACCCAGCCCCAGCCAGCTAAACAATGATGATTGTAACAACAACAACAAAATAATGGCCGAGTATTGTGGTGGGAGCCGGTAGTCCCAGCTACTTGGGAGGCTGAGGCAAGAGAATCACTTAAGCCCAAGAGTTTGAGGTTGCTGTGAGCTGTGACACCATGGTGTTCTACCAAGGGTGACATAGTGAGACGCTATCTCAAAAAAAATTATATTGTTCAAAAAAAAAAGTAAAAAACAAAAAAAGAATATACTTACTCTGCTTTGAACTTTTTTGGAAAAATAATTGAATTAATGATGTTTAAAAAATTTCAGGGCATGCCAAAGATCCTTTGGTGGCACAACAGTTGAATATCTCTGGCTTGGACTCTAGACTAAGCTTAGAAGGTGCCTCTGTTGATCTCACACAGGGCCCAGCTCCCAGCCCTCTCCCCGCAGTCTTGCTTTTGGAAAGCATCATCTGCCCTTGACTTATTTTTCCAGCTTTTTCTCTCACTGGTCTGCAAACTGACTCCTTTACATTTCCTATTTTAACATTTCTAACTCTGACCTGGGGTGCTTCCAGATCTGCCCTCCTCCTAAATCCCCTCTGGGCTAATTTGAATTCTGTCTTTCCTTTTAAAGAGACAGTTAGACTCAACCTATTCTCTAATACTTTTAGTGAACAAAGAATATTTGAGTTGGGAATAATAATAATGGCTGGCACTCACCGGGCATTTTCCACGAGTCCAGCCCCAACTGGTGGCGTCGTCTGGATTAGTTTGTCTGATTTGCACAACATCTGTCTGCGGTAGGTCCTGTGCTTCCTCCCATCTGAGGGCTGAGAGAACTGACAGTCACCCCTTGGTGTAGTGTCCGGGGCCACACAGCTAGCCTGGGTAGCCTAGAGCTGACAACCCTCTCCTTACAAAGGACAGTCCCACATAAGAATGGTCCTAGAACCACCTTCAGGTACTAGAAGGACTGAATGATGCCAAGAGCGAGATGTTTGAGATCCAGGAACCTGGGGATCTGCACTTCTGGGACGAGGCCACACGCTGTGCACGGCAAGGCCTTCCACCCTGTGCCTGCTCCCCCACACTCAGTGTTAATCTTTTCCTGATTAGGTTGGAGGTCAATGATACTGACCCATCACTTGGATATACTCCCCCACCCAAAGAGGCCAAGTTTTGATGACACGAACAATAAACCTTCAAGTACCCACTCTCCAATATCCTCCCCAATATCACTCTTTGCCTGTGTGCCATAGCACATTGTTAAACATTCTGTGTGATTTCCTTTTTTTACTCCTTTATGAAAATTGCTCTGACATCTCTCACTGCATTTGCCAGCAGAGATTTTAATTGGGACACAGATAGGTTTTGAGGAAATGGCAAGCGGTGGGGATTTAGATCAGTTAGGCCAGCAGTTTCAATGACGGGTGTCTCTGCAGAGATAAATTATTTTAGAAGAAAGCACATTTAAGGCTGTCAAATTATTCCAATACATTTTGCCGGTTTTTATTTTCAAATAACATGGCACCTATGTATCAGATTTTTTTTTTCACTCTGTGGGTGCAGAGTGAGTGAGTGCCGGGCCCTCGCTTCCCCTGTAACTGGAAAGTGTCGATGCTCTTCTCTCCGCTTGGTTCAAGTTGTTGGCATCACAGATGGGTTTGCACTCGACGCTGGTTCTCACCCACAGACTCTGTGTGTGCATTCTGATACTTAACACAATGGATTGAAATCAAATTTATTGTTTTCCTTTTCAGAGACAGATCAGAGATGGGGGAGTTGATTGCTTTTAGCAGTTTTTCGAGAAACAAAAGACTACATTTTTGAAATGCCAGCTATTACCAGTCCACAGTTCAGACTCTGCGAAGACTCTTAGAACTTGTGGGGATCCCTCCCTCCCTGCAAACAGAGTAGGAATTACATTCTGAGATGTGACCATTGAAACAGACTCAAAGTCAATGTGCGCAATTACTTACCACAACACTGGTTAATGTGCCCTGAAATATTCCCAGCTCCCCTCGGCCTAGGGCTTGATGGTTGATATTCAGATTTTCGTGATAAATGTCTTGGATGCTTTGCTCACATTTCCCAAAATACTTCTGGATTATAATGCATGTCCTTTCCTCTCTATCTAGATGTTGGAAGGAATGGAGGAAGGAAGCCTCAGAAAGCTGTCACAGTACAGCTGTGATGGGGAATGAATAATGTCCTGGAGTGTTAAAGCTAAAAAGGGCCATAGTAATCATCTCCCTCTTGCTCAACCCACTCATTTTAGAAATGAGGAAATAAAGGCCCAGAGAGGTAGAGTGACTTGCTCAGGGTCACACAGCTAATTAGTGGCTGAGTTGAAATGAAAACCCAATTACCCTGAACCCCAGCCTCTGCTGTTTCTGTATCAAAGCAGATGGCTTCTTCTGCACTACCCTGCTGAAGGGGGAAGGACCGAATTACCTGCAGGCCTGGTTCTCCTTGAATTCTCTGGGCCTTGCCCTCCTGCTTCTTAGATCCTTTGTCCTGGGAAGGAGGAGAATTACCTTCTTGCCCTGCCCTCCTCTCACATGGCTGCTCACAGGGAGAGTGAAGTCAAGGGAATGTCTCTTGTCCTTACGCCTTCTCTTTAGGCTATGACGCCTCTTTGTCTTCTGGTACTCTGAGATCTGAAGCCTCCAGTGTGGGGCTCAGCTGCTGTCATACTCTGAGTTCTGTATCCCGCAGTTTGGTTGTTTATTCCTCCCTTCTATATAAAGCCGGTCCCTTTTGTGTGTCACTCCTGCTGGGTTGTGTCTCCTTGTGATACGAGAGACAAAGGACAGATGTGCCCCACCCCCAGGTCTGCTCCCTGCCTTCCAGCAGCACCCCTGGCAGTCACCCCGCAGGGCTGGGCTCTCCATGGGCAGCATGAGTGGGGCTGAGGCTGAGGGCCATGGCAGATCCACAAAGCATCCAGATCTTTCCCTTCGTGTGGGGACCAGCCCTGTCCTACTGCTGCTGTGCCATCAGCTAAGGAGTTTTAGCCCTTCCAGATGTGCCAGGCAGGTACCATGAGCTTCTGGGTACCTGCCCAGAAGCTCACAGATGAAGAAGACAATAATGAAAACACACTCATCAGTCTCCAGCAGGTGTGTGACCACCGGGAGAGGGCTGGGTCTCAGGCCAGGCTTTGCATAGGAGGGGTGGTGGAACCAAGCCCCCGATGACAGTGAGGATCTTGCTGGGGGAGGGTGCTGCAGAGGTGTTGAGGCAGGCGTATACGGTGGTGCAGGGCAGTGCAAGAGGGAAGCCATAGGAACACAGCTGAGAGGCAGAGAAGCACATGGCTGCTTAGTAGTGAGACTAAATGCCCCAGTGGTTTTTTGGTTTGGAGTGATTCTGGCCAAATGGCGACACAGTGTGCTGGTAAAGCAGGCCTTAATGTGGAGGGGGCTTGAAGCAAGCCCACCCCAGCCCAGGTTGCGTGGAGTCCCAGCTCCTCACACCTGATTCCTCCCCAGGCTGGCACTTCCCTCCTGGGCCTGTCTGCTCTTTCATCCTGGTGGGCCCTGCTCTGCTTCTAAGCACCCAAATCCCTCCCTCCCTCTCTGTGAAAACTTCTGTAAACATTTTATAATGGGTAAAAGAATCTCACACCACAGCTCAGCTCTGCAAAAACCGCTTGTTTCATAATTTTCTTTAAATCAAATAGAATCTGACTGCAAACCCCAGTCTCAGTGCTCGTTGGGTCTTTATGCTCCTTCCTGGAAGGTGCAAGCTTCCCCCTGGCTGGGAAATAGAGGCCAGCCACCCAGTGTTTCACGTCTCCACTCTCTCTGTGCCCATCTCCTCCTTGACAGGTGACTCTCTTTCCCTGTCCTTGCCGAGGGTATCAGAGATCGACCTAGGCTGGGCACTGCATGGCTAGGGCCAGACCTCCTGGGGACACTGTAGGAGGGACACCACTGTTTCCCTCTAAGGTCTTGCACTGCTAGGGAAGGAAGCAAGGCTTTCTGTGCCTTCCCAGGGCCTGTGTTCTCCTCCTGGTTCCAGCTTTGGAGTCTTCTTTCCTCTCTCTGGCTTCCTGTAAGCTACACCCCCCTCCCTGCCCTGTTCCCCTAGGACTTTGGCATAACCTCTTCCATGAGTTTAGAAAGGAAGAGCCCCCACTTCAGAATCGTCAGTTTCTACCCTCTACATGAAGTTTCTGGAACCAATGAGAACACCAAGGGCTTGGCCGCCTTCTTAGGAAAAGTAGGATTTCCAGCAAACAGGAGGGGAGTACTCAGAGAGTGAAACTCAAACTTAAATGAATAGTTAATAAGTCACCCCAATCAGAGCCCCATCTATCCTTCAAGTTTTAGATTTGCACAAGTTACTCATTTAGACAGACTCTCTTTGCCCTACCTTCATTCTTACAAATGGTGATGATGATAATAATAATAATTACTTCCAAAGGTTGTTACAAGAATTAAATTACTTAATACCTGCTAGCAACATAGAACAGTACCTGGATTGTAGTTAAGCTCTTAAAAACTGTGAGCTGTTTCATTAGCTATCATCCGTTTGACCATTAACATGCCACAGAGGACTGTAATGGTTTTATTATGAGTACGGCGCTAAGCGTGCACACATGATAAAATCCCTTCCCCACTGCAGCGCTCAATGCATGCTTGGTGATTTTGACTTGACAGAAGGAGCAAGATTTGTCCCGCAAATCCCAGAGGAGAGTCTGCACCCTGAATAACGATTCCAACTATTGCTCACCATATGTCCACGACCAAAAAAATAATTTTGGAGGGCAGGAAATCAGCACACATGTGCACGTCTGCGGAGAGTAGCCTGCTGAAATCGACACGTAAGACATATTTACCGCCGAGGCAAATGACTTCATGTGTTTGTAAGTGGCTATTTCTGAACACCCAAAAGGGAAGAAGAGAGAAGGCAAATTCAAATGGCATCATGTGTTTGTTATTTTGGAGGAAGGTTATGTGGAAGGAGAGTTCCCTTATGCCTGGAAAACTTTAAGGGGGAGAAATGAAGTATTTAAAGGTATTTTAATGATCATGAAAAGCACTGGCTTAATAGGGCAGGAAACTACAGTTCTCTTTTTAGTCCCAGAAGGAAAATAACAAGATTGTGGCTTAGCCTTCCCTGAAGAGCCATAAACTGGACTGCAAAGAGGCAGCCCCTTGAGACACCCACTCTGGGCCTCTGTGGCCCCTTAACTTTGGGTCGGCCTGCCTAGGTTTCCAATGTGCTTATTAATTAGCGATCACATTACTGTGCTTAGGTAGAGCGACCTGTGCGGGGTTCTGGGGGCAGCTGGTGCCTTCTTGTGGGTAGGGTAGACCTTCCTGAAGAAGCTGGCCTATTTTGTCCTGGGTTTTCTGCTGGCCTCCCCCACCTTCACAGTCAGAACTGTGTCTTCCTATTCAGCCTGTCTCCCCCTACGCTCTTCCCTCCTTCCAGCACCAGCAGCATAGGCAGCTACCTCTTGTCATTCACAGCAGTTGTGATCCATAAAGTCACTGCGGACATTGACATAGTGAATACTGAGCATCGCTCTTAAGGAAAATACAGAATTAGGTTCCTATGAGCCTCTGGTCATAACATTTTTAGTGACCAATCCACATATAACCTTGTTTTATGTGTGTTTCTGTTTAAAGACAACTTGCAAGCTGGCTGATTGAGCACCGAGGTTAATAATTAGTGATCTAGGGTTTTATGGAAGAGATGCCTCTGGGTATGCAGGCCTTGGGGAGCTCTTCCCTCTGCTCCAGGGTGGGCCTGAGCTGCTCTACAGTGAACCCCAAGTATTGTATGCCTGTGTCAAAGACCCTAAGCCTTTCTCTTTCACATCTCCTATTGTGAGATGGGATTGTTCTTTAAAGGTGTGAAAAATGTATTTTTCATCTCTTGAATTCCTTTAATTGCCAGGCCTTGGAATTGTAGGGTGGGGCAAGCCAGCAGGGGAAGGATATAACTTGCTTTAGATATAACACACAGGTCACTGTGTCAGCCCAGTTCCGACAGCTCCTCCAATGGCCGCTCCATGGACATCACCCTGAGGGACAGGGAGAGTACAAATGGCACAGTTCCAAGAGAGATGACACAACTGTGAAAGGCCGAAGTGGGTTTATGGAAGATAGAGCCTCTCAGAGAAGCCAGAGGATGAAATTCAAACAGGAGAACATTTGGCAGAAGAGCAGACGGCTGTAAATGAATGGATGCCATGTTTCAACAGCCATCACCCTTTCATGGCAGAATTTTGTCTCCAGGTTCTTAAAAATGATTACACTGGGGTCAGTGGTGTCTTCTCCAGGAGAAATCTCACTGTATTTTCAAGTGAGTTCTTTTTTTCTGGTTTCCTGATTTTTAACCCCATTTGTGTTTTGGTTACTTCAACTCCAGCTGGCTTTTTTCTCTATTCCATTTACTGCAGCCTCAAGAATATTGCTTTTTAGTACCTGTATCTTTCATTCTTCTGCACCCCAGTTCTCATGCCCTCATGCTCACAGGACATGTGTATATCGAATTAGAACCCACAAATAATTATGCTCCAAATGTGAAAGAAATCACATTGACCTCAATGGCCTTGGGTTGTGCTTTCTTTGGAGCCGCCCTTGTGAATGTACATGTCTGGGTCTTCAGCTTGAAGGCAAACCCAGCATGTGCCTCATGACAGCATTTTCATCAATGACAGCATTGGGGCTGAGCAGAGAGGCAGCAGAAGCAAACTGTTCTCTTCTGGGAGGGCACTTGACGGTATTGGTGCCGTGGTGGAGAGTTTCATTTTAGGTATAAATAAGAAGCAAGAATTGCAAGGGACGGTTATAGCAAATCAGAGGAGAGTGGCTGGTTCCAGCCCTTATTCACACTGTGTGTCATAATCAATCTTTCTTTAGGAAGACGGCATGTACAGAGTCAGATGGAACTGCTCAGGCTGCAGCTCTGTGAAGATGTAAGAGAGATCACACTTGTAAAAGGAGGCGTGGCTGGAGGATGACATCGCACTCTAGTCAAAGTTTTTCCTTCTGTCCTTATACAAAGCATAGCACAACAGTGGGTCCATTATTTCTTAGTGATAAAGAAGATTTAGCAGCATATTGATTGCAATTTTGGAATACAGTTGCATGGGGAAGATATTGTTGAGTCTTTGTTTGGTGTTTACCATCTCTAGGGTCAGAAGCTCAATGCTTACATAGTTATAGGCTGTAATCCCTTAACAGCCAGCAGGAAGGCTGGTCACGTGCCATATTCAAGTTTTGAGGAAGCCAAAGGTTCCATGACACATCTCAGGTTCTTAGCTAAGTGACCAGCAAAACCTGGCTTCTGGATCTTGGTGTACTCAGAAGAAAAAGGTGGGCTTCCCCTTGAGCAGAGAAAGTGCACTAGATTAGCACACACCTGCTCTTCGCCCCATAGATTTTTATCTTCTGAGTGCCCTTATTCATAAGCCAGTAAAGGTTTATGAGCATTGAGGGTCGAGGATTATTTGTATCTGGTTTGCTTAACTCTAAAGGAGTTGGTGATTGGAGAGGTCGGTCAGTATCATAGTCACACAGGGTCTAATGTATCAGTCATAATGATCTATGTATTTAAGCGATTCTTCCAGGGTTACTTCTTGGGTCTAAAGAAGGCATCTCCAGGGTTCTAACCGATACTCAGTTATGTCCTTGAGACAGAGAAAGTAAGATCATCTACATTGATCCAAAGAAAGCACATCCTTAGGAACAGAATTAACCTCACCTTCTCCAAGGGTTAAATAGCAGTGACTATAAGATTCGGATATTAGTAATCCTATCAGCAGGCCTGGAGATGTTAAGTAACAGGCCCTAGTTTCACAGTTAGTGAGGGTCTGCACCTGCTTTAGAAGTCAATGTCCTGTCTCCAGCATTGCCACTCATTAAAGGAGGAATGTGCTGTTCCTCAAAACAGAGGCCATTGACAAAAACAACATCTTGGTAGCTTCCCAGGAAACTTCTACTGTTTAACTCCAATTCTAGGTCAAAAAGATGAGCATACAGGACTTTGCTGTAGTGTGTCAATCTCAACCTTGCTGAAATGAGTCCGTGTGGGGCAAGGGACCATGAAAGGCCAAGGCTGATAGTGGCGGTGGGTAAACTTCTCACTGAGGGCCAGGAGAGTGCTTTGCATGGTCTCTATCACAACTACCCAGCTTTGCTGAGTTGGAAGAAAGCAGTGGGCTGGATTTGGCCCTTGGCCTTAGTTTTCTGACTCTTGATTTACATGATAATACTGAGATAATGCTCTGTTTTCCTTATAAAAGCAGCACTCCCCACTCTCTCCTCGCATTAAATGTAGATTCCAGTGTTTTCTCCAGGTGAATTTAAAGGGACAGGAAAGAGAAGCAGCACCATTGCTTTGTAAAAACACCGCTAAAGCTTTGTATAACATTATTTTCTTTTCTCACTAAATGCACTTACACAGATAGACAGTGGCATCATTCCCTTATCAAACCCTTCAGTGTGAATGCAAATATGCACACTTAGATACACAGACACGGGTAGCACCAGAGGTGTGTTCGCAGGCTCGGCTAGGCACACGTGAGCACACACATGCACACAGCACTTCTCGGGAATCTGGCTGGTCTGATTCCCACCCTGGATATTTCATCCAACTCTTTAAAATCACAGCTATGCTTAGAAAGTCCCCAAGTGCCCAAATTCTTCACCTGGTTCCATTTCTCAACTATTTCTTACTGCAAAGAAAACAAAGCTGACAGCAGCTGGAGCTGGAGCACCGTCCTGTAAGAAAAGGCACAAACTCCTTTCCCCCTCACCCAGTTCCCTCCCGTATCGTATCTCCCACCTGGGCTGTGGGCTGTCTTGGGCAAGCGCCAAGAAACAGCGGCTTTTCTACTACCCCCTCTGTGCACAGCGTGAAGAACTTTCCTTTCTTGGGCTCAAACCTTCTTTTCCTGGATTTTCAGCCTTTGGCAGGAGATTTTCTACTTCTTGAGCTCCATACATTGTATCCCTTTTTGGGGGGAGGGACTAGGGGAAGTTGCAGAGACCAAGATGCTCATTGGTGGAAGCTGCAGAGACCAAGATGCTCATGCTGTTTCCACATGCGTATACTCAGGGCAAGTTGCTATGAGAACCCACCTGATTTCTTTCCGGGGATGAGGAAAAGCTCTATGGACAAGATTGCAATGGTTTCTACCCATAACTTATTTCAGGATTTGCCCCTGATCTCCTGACCATCCCAGAAAGGTCGAATTTAATAGTCTGCAAGGATGTGGGTGGGTGTGGTATGTAGTCATGCCCTTGAAGGGTGCAGTGCCCTGGGATAGAGGCTGGGGCTGGGCTGGGCTGGGGATGTAAAAGAACTCTCCCCTTCCCTTTCAGGTGAACACATTAGCACAGCGTCCTCCTCAGGGTGTGCGTGGTAGCTTTGTGAGCATACGAGGGAGAGGTTTGGGAGTCGTTCATGGGCAGAGAGAGCCCCTGTTCACCCCAGGTGAGTGTTGGGGTTCAGGAAAACTGAGAGCAATTATTTATGCATAACTCTCATAAATTAGTCTGCAATCTTCAGAACCCACTTCTTCCCTCATCACAAGAGCTGCTCTCCAAGTGTGCGCTATTTAAGAAAACTGTCAAATGTAGTTACATAGCTCTGCATTTAATGCATTGACCTTGTACCAAGGTTTGTTAACCTGGGCTAGACTTCAAAAGGCTCCGATTCCATGAAATTATATGGCACCTGATAAAGGGATTTGTGTCTGCACGTATTTGAATTTGCATGTGTATATGTGTGAGTGTGTGTGGTGGCTCTATAGCTTTCAGGAGCCACTGGAGATCTGTGATGTCCAAAAGGTTAAGAACTATTTTCTGAAGCCACTGGATATTACGCTAATGGTTGAATCACAGGATCCGTGGCAGGTGGGAGTACAGGTGCTTTTGGGTGTAGTGGGCTCAAAGCATACATTTTCTCACTCTCGCCTGCAGGTAAGGCAGCAAGGTGTGCTCCAGGGGCCTAGTTCCCAAGGGGTTTGCTGCTTTTTTGCAAAGAAGGGGTTGCCCTGACTCTTTGCATCTTTGATCTGTGATTGTAAAGCTAAAATCCCACATTCAAGCTGGGTATGGAATGTGTTGACAATTTGCAAGATACAGGAACAATCGGGATAGCTTTAGCTCCAGTTACCTTGCCTGTGTTAACTCCTTTACTCCTCCCAGCCACCTTAGCAAGCATAAGCTGTCCCATGTCCTCTCCATTTTACATCTGAGGCCCAAGGAAGTAGGTGGTTTGCTTAAATTCATTCGACCAGGAAAAAAGTGCCCTTTTACATTTTTGGAAGGGCTGTTGGCAGGAAAGGGTTTTTGCACAGGTCCCAGGCAGGTCCTCCCAGGGAAGTGAGCTCCTGCCTCTGCCTCAGTGCCAGGCTGGGCTCACATTCCCACACTCAGCACCAGCCCGTTCTGGCATGTCGATGTGCATTTCAGGAGCCCGCAGCACCTCTTTCTCTGAACTTCCCACTCATGGCTGCATCCCCGGTGGCTCGGCCTGCCAGGTCCCTGCCACTCAAATAATCTAGCAGGAATACCCTCCATCATGACTGCCAGGCCCCTGCTTGGACCTGCTAACTTCCCCCTACAACCTGGCTCGCCCTGCCCGCTGCCTCTGCCAAAGAAAGGCTGCTATTTCTTCACTTCATGCGACCAGGTATGAAGAAAGCATCTTCCTGATAACAAGAAAGGGCATCTTCCTGATAGCGTCTCCATTTTGTGTGAGCCTCTAAGCAGCAGTCGGTGAGCGGAAGTTCTGAAGATTCTGGGGCTGTGGGTGACCCGGTAGTGTTGGGGAGGGCGGGGTGTCAGTACTGGTCAGCTGTGTGATGGGAGAAAATTACTTTACTTCTCTGAGCCTCCACTTCCATCTCTAAAAGGAAAAGTAGGAAAATAATACTTACTCTGAAGGTGGTTGTCAAGGTCCAGTGAGATCACGCAGATGAAAAATGATGGGATATGCGCGCCTCACACAGTTCTTATATCTTAAGCATTTAGTCCATGGTTGGCTAGGGACTTTAGGGTGGGGATGTGTGTGTTTGGATGTACAGAGGGGTGGAGGGAGGGATTCCAGAGCAGGGAAAAGATGGAGACAGAGACCCAGACAAAGGCACAGGGCAGGGTGTGGGAGGCAGCCTGGAGGGCCTCTGTGTGCCTGGGTTTGGGCAGCAGGGTAGGGGGGTAGGAATTTTTTGGAATTTTTTTTGTTTTTTTAAATAGTTTGGATCTTTACTGAGGAGATAATTGGGGCACATTTAAAAAGTTTCTGAACAGAATGGAAACGCGGAACAAATGTTATTAAATGGCATTTGAGAAAGATTAATCCGTCATAAGTGTGCAGAAAAGATACGTGGCAGCGACTGTCAGGAATTCACTAACGTCAGTTTGCTTTCCTTCCTGAGCATATGATTAGACTACATTTCCCAGTCTCTCTTGCAGCAAGGTGAACCTGTGGCCAATTACAGATAGCCCATAAAATGTGATCCTACACATTTCCTTCCCTATCTTCCTCGAACTTCAAAATCCTATAGGATCATGGTGCTATAAGTTGCCAGCAGCCTGGGTCCCTGAGTGACTGCATGGATTAGAACCTCCTCTCTCTTGCCACTGGTTAGACTTTATGTGAGTAAGAAATAGATGTTAAGTTACCGAGAGTTCAGGGTTGTTTGTTATAGCAATTACCTTACCCTGACCAATACAAATTAGAACAAAGAGAGATTAGAAGGAAAAACAGAGGCTGTGGCAATAATTTAGGTATAGTGTGGAAAGCAGTGACTAATTTGGTAGAGGTTGAAGAGAGAAGAAGTGAAAAGTGTTCCTTTAGGCAGATTCACATGACTTAGTGATTAATTAGATGGAGTTAGTGTGTGTGTGGGGAGGGTGGGGAGGTGAAGAAGAGAAATATGAATTTTTAATATGGCGACTAAGAAAATGATGGTATAAATTTTATTTATTTATTATTTTACCCCAAACAATGTCTAGTCCATGCAGAAAAGATGAAAATGGTTACTTCATCTCAATTTACGATGGCCCAATATTATTTTATCCCATGCATATTATGGGTCATAAGAGTGTTGGTACCATTGGCGCAAGTTCAGGTATGAGAAGGTGAAACAGGTTTAGAAAAAGATGATGGAAGTTGAGGTGATAGCATAAAAGTGAGACAGGAAAGTGACTCCCAATTTGGGGAATCACTTGAAGTCCTAGTGGGTGCTTGGCTTCACAGAAGAAGAAATTCAGGAGTGAGCTAACAGTGTAAAATGAAAGCAAGATTTGTTCAGAAAGTAGGGGAAGTCTATTCCACCAACAGAGCAGAGGATAGTTCTCCCTGCAGAAGAGAACTGGAGTCATGGTTCTTTTTGCCCCTCTACTTAAACAACAACTTAATTATAGGCTAAACAAAGGGAAGAATATTCATGTTATTTCTTGGAATTGTGTGGAGTTTTCCAGAATTAGGGTGGCACCCTCCTTTTGAGTAAATATGGTCAACCAGGAAGTGTCATGGTGTCAGGTACATGATGGGTGTGGGAAGTTTCCTTAGAAACTTTTATGGCAATGAAGCATGTATTGAAACTGTAGGGTCAAGGAGTGATCAATTTCTTCACCATCTTGGTTGTAATGGTTGGAGATGGAAATTTGTCCTGCCTCCATCTTGTTTAGATCAGGACAGCTTGATGAGACTTCTGAGCCAACCAGGCAATGCCTAAAGCAGTACAGCAGTACCTGCCAGTTCCCGGTCTCAAAAAGAAGTACCTAGATAAGAGTTTCTCAGCCTGGGTGCCATTACTCTTTTGGGCCCATAGGTATTGTTGTCAGGGCCATCCTGTACGTTGTAGGATGTTCAAGAGCAACTTTTGTTTACCAACCAGATGGTCCCTTTCATCTCCCACCAGTGGAAACAACTCAGGATTTCTCCAGACATTGCCAAAGCCCTGGGGGTGAGGCAAAGTCATCCTTGGCTGGGAACCACTGTAATAGGGATTTGGAGATGTAGGTGAGCCTGAATGGCCTCGCTTTTGTGAAGAACCAAGTCTAACCAGGACATTTTTAGTTGTGTAAAACTTGGATTTCTGCCATTTGTCAGAGGTTAGTGGCTCAGTACCTGCCCCACTGGAAGGGGTCTCTAGGATCTCAGGCCTCAGTCAAGCCCAGGAGAGGCCCAGGATCTCTGAGGCATGTGTGTTTGCTTCAAACACATTATCAACTGAGCCTGTAACAAAGCTTTCCAAATGGCACGAGTGAATCTCCCGGACGGCAACTGGCAGCATGGTTTGGGAGGATTCCCTTTTCATTTCCTATGCTTTACGATTTTTTTTCTTCTGCTCTTCAAAGAGCATTTTTACAAGCTAGTATTCTATATTGCTCTGCCTGTACTCTGAGAAAAGATAAATATTTTCAATGTGTTTTCTGAGGCATATGCTCCCATTGAGAAAACGTATCCCTTACGGACGTAGCTATTTTGACCTCATTAGCTGGGTAGATCAGAGGGAATTTGACAAACAGGGCCCTGCATGCCTAGGATGCCTCTGTTAGTTTCCAGGGGAGCTGGGGGGCTGCTACCACTGGGGGTGCACCTTTGGGTTTCCCAGAGGGCTGTAGCAGCAGTCTGGGGAGAGCCCAGTGAACAGACCCATCAATGAAAGAGGCCTGGAGAGTGACCTTACTCCCGGTTTCCAACTCCAGGGTCCCACTTAGCAAGACTGAGGTGACTGGAGAGCTGGTTCACAATTCTACAGAGGCTCTGGGACCACCCCAGGGAAGCTCGTGCAGGATGCAGAAGCTCCAACAGGTAGCTTTCTCCCTGAAGGAAGGCATTCCAAGGGAGGTCTCGCTGCTGGGAGGGTGACCCAGTCATCAGCAGTTTGACCAAAACCTTCCTAGTTCTGGCACTGAAAGTCTAGTATCCCAGCCCATTCCTTGGTCCTTGGCTAACCAGGGACGACTGCTCATCACCCACCAGCCCCCTGCCCCGGATAAACAGGCTCAGGAGGCAGCTGTTTGTGCCCTGAAGAAAATAGGCAAAGCCTACTGCTTCCAATTCCTTTCACAACTCCCCCCATATAGAAAGTCAGCATTTTGGTCCTAGAAAACCTTGCATTTTATTTTCAGTCTACAAGTCTATTTCAAACTTTCAGAGAATTCACTTCACCTCTCTGCACCTAAATTTTTCTCATCTATGATTTTGGGCTGTCTCCTTCCACTTGCATAGTATGGACAGAATTAGACTAGTGTATATAAAACAGTTGGCACATACAAGCTGTCACAGTGTGGATGGTAAGCGATAGTTATTATTACTGTGATTAATATCTCATTTCCAACATTATTAGTAGGTGATGACTCCTGAGAAGGGTGATCTTATAAGCTAACATCAACTAACACAGCCAGGTCAGTTTCAGTCCTCATCAGGCTTGAACTACTGGCAACCTTGGCACAGTCAATAACGCTGTCCTGAAAGTATCAGGAACACCTGAGAATCCTCCCTCCATGGTTTCTTCCTTTTTCAGGCTTTAATAGATTGAGGTCCAATACTAATCTGAGCCTTCTGGGGATGCAGGTTTCAGTCCCTGGCATTTCTTGTTTCTGTCTACCCTCATTCCTTAGATGATCTTAACCCATCATGGCCTTAACTGTCATCTTTACAATGAAACTTCTGCATCTACATCTCAACTTCACCCTCTCCCTGTACATGAACTGTCACATACTCAATTTATTCTCACCAGAGGATACATGAATCCCCTTGGTGTCTATTTTTGGCAAAGTCGACATCAGACTTGTGTTGTTCTTTTCCCTAATGAAAGTGAAGTGATACTGCGTCATTTCTCTTTGTCCATCATTCCATCCTCAAACTTATTTTGGCCCTTGAAGGCATTCTTACTTCCAAGCCTCCTACCTATGAGACTATATTATGACTTGAGCTGACTGAAGTCTAGAATCCTGGGGAATCAGCTTTTCATTGAAACACAAAGGACTGAAGCAAGAAGAAACCAGCTGCTTCTTGTTTAGAAGCCATGACCAGAAACATGATGGTTATTCCAATCCTGTTCAGGCACCTATCTTTATTTATTTAATCTTCTATTTATTTTACTTTATTTATCTTTTGTAATTTAAGGCGGAATGATTAAATAATGTAGCTGACTTTTAAACTAATGTGTAATGATTTAACCTAAATGATATAACATTCCTCAAAATTTCATCATCCTCTTCATCATTGTGCAGTTCTTCTGCAATTGTCTTTCTCAGTATCTTATTTATGGAACAAGGTGGGAATGAAAATAATAAATAAATACCTCTTAACACTGATAGCTTATTCTTTTCAGTAATATTAGAAATGGTAAGTAGCGTTTTGAGGGTAAGCATACTGTATGTCGTATTTGGAAATCACTGAAGAATGACATGTGATTACTACTTTAACTTGCTGTGTGACCATGGACAAGTTACTTAACCTCCCTGAACCATTTATCTTTTTACTGACTTAGAGATTAAACAAGTTACCTTTCCAATTCACAAAGGTCTTTCTAATTCTTATGTTCTGTGGAATGGTGGACTATTTGGTTACCTGACAGTTCAGAGATGTATACTGATCCCTCTGTTCTCACTTTGATATTTCTTTCTTCAGTGGATATACATGTCCATAGTATCTGTTTGTGGTATATGAAAGTCTATGTAATGTATGGGGGGGTGGAGGTTACAAATTTGCAGAATCAAAGACTGAATATAACTTTGAGATACCATCTGGTTCAGTTGCTGTCTTCAGACCAAACCATATCCCAAATTATCTAAACAGACGAAGGACTAATCTACTTTGAAATTCACAACCCTTGCAGTTTTTTGTTTTGAAAAACTTCCTTCTCAAGGTTAAACCAAATCTTTCACTTAATCCTCCCGTCATGGTTTCCCTTATCCTCCTTGGTAATGGATGGATACACACAGACTGAAATATAAAACTTGAAAATGTAGATTTGCATCCGATTGTTAAGAAGAGGTCAATATGCAGAAATGATAGACATCTGAGAATAGTAAAAACTTCACCTCACTCCCTCAAAATAAGTAAGACAGAAAAGGAAAACTCTTCCTACGTATCTAGTAACTTACCTCCCTACCTGTCTGTCATCTCTCTGACCATCCATCCAGCAGCCTTCTCCTCTGGCATGCCTATCCTGTTGTTGTGTTAGCAGTTTCTGTCTTGGGAGGCAAAGAGATGTCAGAACTAGTCATCCGTGCTGATACTAGACACACCACCAAACAAAAACGCACACAGAAGTGTGAATTTGAGGGCCATTTAACACTGTAAATTTCCCCCTTGTATAACAATTACGGAAACATGCTTGCTAATTGACAACGCAGTGTGGCACTGTGTGAATGTGAGCAGTGTTCACTCGTCCTCATAATTCCCCTTTTTATGGAACCTGTCCAGAGGAAGTCATACCCAGCCCCCTTACACGGGGAGATTTCTCCTGACTGAATATTGTCTAACATTCCCCACAGGTGTACTCAGACTGTTTGAACCAATAGCTGACTCATTGTGTCCAGAACTTGAGTTTTAGTCTCCAAATGAATGTTGTTTGTTGTCTTGGTTTAGACATTTTATTTTATTATTTTATACTAGGTGATGTTATTTTACTTTCTCTGTTTAGTTATTTCCACCTGGTGTGACTAAGGAATATTATTACATCTAAGAGGATAATCTGTGGCCTTAAATTATTTGTCTCTCTAGCAATGGTGGAGAGGGACCACTTTTCTGTGTCACATTTACTAGGAGCCAGGGGGTATCTGAAAAGACATATTTTTTAAAACCTAAATTTATCCTGGTTATACTCACCAAGATACTAATGACCCCAGAGGATCTGCTGTCCCGCTGGGACAGAGAAGACAAAAGGCTGGTCACTACAGGCTGACTATTTGGGTGTGAATCCTGGCTCTGCCCTAATGACTGGATGTGTGATCTTGAAGAACACACCTAGTCACTTTGAATATTACTTTCTTCATCCATAAAATGAGGGTACTATTAGGATTGCTGAGAAGAATCAGTGAGATAATCCATGAAGAGCACTTTACAAAGTGTCTGGACTATGCTGAGAACTTATACTAAGAAACCTTTATGGAAAGAAGTATGGAGAATTCTTAAAGAACTAAAAGTTGATCTTCCATTGGATCCTACAATTCCATTACTAGGTATCTACCCAGAAGAACAAAAACCATTTTACCACAAGGACATTTACACTAGAAGGTTCATTCTAGCTCAGTTCACTATTGCCAAATCATGTTAGCATCCTCAATGCCCATCAACCCATGAATGGATTAACAAACTGTGGTATATGTGTACCACGGAGTACTATTCAGCCATAAGAAAAGATGGAAACTTTAAGTCTTATATGTTTACCTGGGTAGAGCTGAAACACATTTTTCTTAGTAAAGTATTCAAGAATGGAAAAATATATCCAATGTATTCAAAATAATCTGAGTATATCTGAATCAATATATAAACAACTACACACCCACACGGAAGATAAAACACAATTATAGTCTAGCAAGGGGGAGGGAAGAAGAGGGGTAAAGGCAGGGCAGGAGGGAGGGGGATTGGGAGGATCTCACCTGATGTGCCCAATGTGAGGGTGTTTGCACCACCCTGGGCGAAGGGCTCAACTACAACTTGAACTTTAGAATTAAAAACAATGTAACTTAAACATTTGTACCATCCTTCTAATTTGAAATTGTTTTAAAAAAGAAAAAAAACATTAGTTTGTGTTGGCAAGAATCTAGAAAGTGAAATGAAGATGGTGTGAACAAATGTGACCCAGAACCAATCAGATGGATCATGAGTGGCTAACCTGGACTATATTTAAAATAGAGCCAAGTAGCCATTTGCTGACGGGAGGTCACTCATGTACATTGAGTTCCTCAAAAATTCACACCTCTGTTCAACTTTGGGACTCTCAGAGTTCATTCACCTCAACTGATGAATCAGAGTTCATGTGTCTCGGCCAATGGTGCTCTGTGTATCAACCAATCAGAACTCAGCTTTGCTAACCAATCAGAACTAAGCAAATTTGAATTCATCATTTGCATAAAAAACCAGATTGGGTGGCTTGGTTAGAACTTTTGCTATAAAACCTGAAATTTCCATTTGTTCTTTGTAATGCACCATTATTTTATAACAAGGGCTGTGTCTCCCAAGTTAGCAAAGCATTCACTAAAACGGTCTTGTTCCTAGAAATTCCTTTTCAGAGAATTTTTGTTCACAACTGGCTTTGGGGTCAGCCAGGTAATGCTGAAATCTCAGTTTTAAAATAATCGCTGATGTGTTATCTTATTGGATCTTCATTCACGTCAACCCTCTGAGTCTGGACTTAAAGTCCATGAAACAGAAGAGCCCCATCTCTCATTGCCAAGGTGGTCCCAGTGGGGCCCCTTACGGGCACTCACACTGCCTATGTCAGATAGTTGTTCTGAGGATTAATGAGTAAAAAGAGGAAAATACGCTTTGTTTTTTTTTTTTGTTTGTTTGTTTTTTGCTTTGGTAGTTTTAAGTGCTATACATACTATTCTCATTAGTATCCAGACATTGGATAGTGTATCTTATTTCCTTAAAGGTCGACAGATTATAAAATGTGACATTGAGATTATGAGTATCGAGAGAGGTATGCAGGGTTTAGAACTTGAGCTCATGCCTGTGCTGATGGGAAGGGCAGTGGTTAAGATACAAGTTGGCCTTGGAGTCCAAACTGTCTCAGTAAGTTCTCCATCTTTGCCCAAAGATTGCCTTTGAGCTGAGCATTAGCACAGTTTTGTTGTTGTTGTTTTCAGGTTAATTTCATGCAGAAGAGAACAATAAAAGAGAGTTGGGAATGCGAGAGAAAAGAAAGGGGAAAAGAATTGCTCATGATATTCGGATTGATTTTCGTTACTACTAAATTAAAATTACAACTGCATTTGAACTGACATCTTCTTCCCTTCACAGTGTGCTAGTACACATGATAAATACTCTAATTTTCTAGATGTAGAAATTCTCGATGACACATCATTAGTAGGCATATCCTTGCGGCCCTGTGCTCACAGAGGTACACAAGGGTGTGAAGGCTTTTGTATCACGTTTGGGATTTTAGTTTTTCTATTTTATGTTGTGCTTTTGTTTATTTGTTTTGTTTGTATAATCTCTCAAATCCAGCCACAGCCCGTTCTTTTTAACATCAATCTTGTTTCCCCTCCGCCCATTCCCCCAATTCTCTTTCTGCACAGTGAGATCTCAGGGGGTGTAGAGGGTGGGGTAAGACAGGAAAAAATCTATTAGATTATAACATTTTATGGGTTGTCAAAGCTCTAATGACATTAGCCACCTAACTGCAAGGTAAAAACCTTTGTGGTGTTATATAACAGGTTGCCATGGGCTTGACAAAGCTTTGTGAAATAAACAAGAGAAAGGAGCTGAAAATACCCACAGCACATATCTGTCCCCCACTCCCCGGTGTCTACCACCACCCATGGACAGTTCCTTCGTGCTTATTAGCCCCTGAAGGGCATTTTTAATATAAAATGTATATAAAGTCTCCCCAAATCAGAAAGGTCTCCAAGTCTCCGATTTAATTGGAATGGAAAATGCTAACTAATTGGCATCAAAATTTGATTTGTGGGAGAAACCTCCTTTTTGTTGGAAACACAACAGTGTGTCTGGAAATACAAGCCCAGTCCTTCAAAAATCATCTGTGAGCGCTGCCGAGGAATCAATTAAAGTTGATTTGGCATATCTGCTTTTGACAAATATAAAGAAATCTCTGATTAGGCAGAGAAGAAAAGAAGCTCTCTCTTTCTCGCTCTCTCTTCCTCTCCCTTTCCTTTGCCTCTTCCTCTCTTCTCCTCATTTCCCTTTAAAGGCAGTAGGTGTCAGAAGGGGGTGGGTAGTGATATGCAAAACACGGCCTCCATAACCAAAGTAGCCTGCAAAATTAGGTGTCAGCATGCAAAGCTTATTGATGTATGAATGCGGAAAATGAAAGGCGGCAGTAGACAGCCGGGGCTAAAGGTGAGACAGGCACAGCGAGAGCAGCTGTAGATCCACGTCAAGGTGTTGCTATATGAGCTCGGGTTTTTTCTGGAGGGCCACAGCCTAACAAGGTAAGCCTGGCCATGAAATGATGGAACAATACAATATAGGCACACACAGTGTGAATACCAAATAAATTGACACGGTGTCTCACCCCCCCTCCCCTGCACTGCCACCCCCCTTCAAAGTATGCCTGTGTATTCATTAATAAATTCATATTCTGAGTTTTCAATAAAAGAAGAAAATGCAGTGTAAACTGGAGTTACTTAGTGACACCCAGCTCATTGCTTTTTATTGTTGCTTGCAGCTACGAAGCCTTCACAGTGCACTAGTAGAATTTATTACTGTCTGTCTCTGTGGCAAGTTGGCGAAGTGCGCCTTTTGAAGAAAATTGACCCACACTTCATGAATATGATGAAAAATGCCAATAACACTACAAAGACGAAGCTCTTGACATTACTCTGCAAAGAGCTAAAAGACAGTAATGAAAGTATTGCAATTACAAATCATTACCTCCTCTCCAGCCAATCGCCAGCTTCCCTCTTTTTTTTTTTTTTTTCCTTTGGACCACTCTGGCTCTGCCGCTGCCCCAGGTGCTGTTCTGCACAGCATGACGGGAAATGGAGGGCGTGTGAGGGGGCTCCAACAGACTTCTCAAAGAGGGGAGAAGGAGAAGAGAGGAAAAGAACGGAGGGATTGGAGGGGCTGCGATACAGGCGCCCCTCTTTTTGTACCTGGATAAAGAAGGCAAAATGAAAAGTTCTTACAGCCAAAGGTCAGAGGGCATGACCTTGTTGTGTGGCCTCATGCATCTGAAAAGTGGGATTGAGAACACCTGCTTTATTTCTTTGCTGAAACGGCTCTCCTCTTTCTCGCCTGGGTCCATTTTCGTCTGGGTTAAGGGAAAGCACCTTTAATGTTTTATCTTTTGTCATTTGTTAGAAATCTATTTCAGACATTGGCAAATAAATTATCAAAAAATGTATCTATGTGTTTTTAGCATAAGAGGGTGGCCTATTTTCTTCTCCTGAAGGCGAGGATGAAAAAGGCAAAACATGGAGCGGTGGCGGGGAGGGAGAGAGGGAGAGAGACACTAACTTTATAACTTTAGACTTCAACACATCTTAGCAATGAGGGCCCTTCCTCTTGCTGTTTCAACAATTTTCTGGCATGTACCTTCTGTTGACTGTACTTATACTGTTGATTCTTAAGAGTATTTGTTTGCTTTGTTTTTTTATTTATTTGGGGGATGTGGAGGGGAGGTATGAACTCATGCATTTCCCGAGGTATAAGACAGTCTATTTATAAATAGCCCCTGTACTTAAAAGAGGATAATGGCTCATCTCACCTAGAATGATGGCAGAATTATCATCTGCTTCTGCTATGATAGAGGCTATTAAAAATCTTGAAAGTTTATAGGGAGTATATGAAGTCAAAAATAGAAGTAAGGGAGAAATTATGAAGAAAAGGAACATCTTCAGGCAACTGCTGTGGGGAAAGGAAAAACAGAAAAAAGATGGATAAGGGGGCACAGTTATTTGTGATGGTCCCCCTGCCTCCAGACACCCTCCTCTACCTCTGGCTGAAAGGTTCATTTTGCTCTGTGATACTACTAGGAAGTCTATTAACTGGAGATTCAGTGCAATTCTGTGATACCCCATTAAAAAGGAAATTCCTTTAGGAAAGATAGGAAGCTAGAAGACGTTCACATATTAGTATGAAATGGCTACATCAAATTTGCTTTCTTTAAAAAATCTAGTTATGCCTGTGATTGGCCATAGAGCATAGGGTGTTTTGCATCATGAAACACTGAACAAGGAAGAGGGTGGAGGTTATCTCTAGGTGACCTGGACAGTGCAGGGGTAGAATTCCCTGGATGGACTGAGTTTGGGGAAGAAGAACAACAGATGACAGAAGAGATACCTGAGAGGAGGTGGAAGTGGGGCTCGAATAACTGAGCCCATTTCAGCATGCTGCCCTTGACCAGAAAATGGAGAGAATACTTACTTTCCTGTTCTCTTCCTCTTTTTTTCTATATTGCTTGTTCCTTTCCCATTTCCCTGAACCCAAAGTGCAGGTTAATTGTAATATTATCATAAATGAACTTTTGTGGACTAGCCTGAGAACCTGAGGATCAAAGTCACCAAAAAAAAGCATTATGGGTTTCCCAAACCCCACTTATTAATTGCAACTCACTCTCAGCACAGGATGGGTACTGTGACCTTTGGGGACAGTTGTTTATGGAGGGGTCATAGGTAGCCATACTTGATATATATTTGTAAAAGAACTGGAGCCATTTGATCCACTGCTTATACATATATGAAATGCACTAAAAATTTATAGGTTCATTTCATCTTTTAAAGTATCTACTGTATCTATTAACTTGCTTATCTTATAGCTGAGAACATCCAGGTCTCATAATCCCCGCTTAAGGACCATGTTGTCAGCTGAGGACCTGCTGCAAGGATGATACCCCCTGATGTACATAGCTTCGCACCTCTCTACTGCAGGTGTGGCGTCCATTACCAATAGACTAAGTCCTCACCTTCTGCTAAGACTCAGAATCCTTTGCATAGGGTGTTCCAAAGAACTCCCATTGATTGATCGAAGTTGACATGCCAGAGTAGATCTATTTGTCATATTTGAGCTTCCCCAATTAATTCAATCTTAATACCCCCAGTAAAACATTCTCCATAGGAATAGCAATTGGCCAGTGCATCTCCTAAAGGGGGAACCAAATCTCTGAGTGGTTAAGCTGATAGCATAAGATATTCTTCTTTCTTTTATTCATTCCTTCATTCCAGCTAAACACAGGGAGTGCCTACTGTTCCCCTGGAACTCCCTGAGGCCATGTTGACACAACAGTGAACCCCTCTAAGGTCTGAACATAAATCGGGTCCAAGAGGCTAAGCATGCTGCCTGGTACATATATGGAAACTAGAGCAGGTTCATCTCAATGGAAGATAAAATTATAAGGACCCACCATTCTCTGTAGGGCAGCAGCACAGTAGAAAGAACCTACAGCAAGAAATCCAAGATGACATGGGGGCTCCTGACTAGAACCCAGATTAGTATTACATGGAATATTTGCAGCAAATTATTAGCTATAAAAGTACATAAGTGAATATGAGAGTGGCAACTACTAAGCAGCAGAGTTCGGGGTGCATCGATGAATAGGACACAAATTATCTACAAATACCTATGCTGCAACGTTCGTGCAGCCATCAGAAGCTTTTGCACGTGGTCTTCCACCTTCTGTGTGAGTTAGAACATGCCAAATCCTCTCTTTCTTCTAGAAAGTGGTAAAATGAGGCTGGAGAAGGAAGCTAAAAGGATTTCCTAAAGAAGAAAACTGTGTGTATCACTGGTTATGCTTCAGGGTCTGGCAAAATATTGGTGCTTAACAGACAATGATTAAATCAGATTGCTCAGAGGATCAGAGGAAACTGGGATTCCTTGAGAGGTTGGAGTTTTTGATCTAGTCCATTTTTTCCTCCAAAAATTCAGCCTGGACCCTTGCAAAATGTAGGCAATTCAGTGGCAGTTTGACAAATGAAATTGAATTTGACACGACACTAGAGCACCTGCATGAAAGGACAAGGACAGAGTAACTAAGTATTGTAGACCAAGGTAATAAATATTGGCAGATACTTATAGAGATTTCTCTCTCCCTTTCTTTCATACTCCAGTGACCTCATCTATGAGTTAGATGAACACCTGGTTCGGCTGCTGTAACAAAAAATTCCGAACTTCAGCAGCTGAATACACTAAGAGTTTATTTCTCACTCATCTAACAAGCTTATGTGGGTATTCCTAGTTGTCAGGAAGCTTTCCTCTATTTAGTATGAGACTATTTCCATTTTATGGTTTTGCCATCTGTTATGGCCTTGGCGTCCTCTATAAACCAGTCAGCAGACAAGGGAAGAGATTGTTTAAAAGATACGAAACTGAACATTCCATCGATAGGAATCCCTTCAGACCCCATCTGAAGAAGGGTAGGGGTGAGATGGAGGTGGGACTGGGTGTTGGACACCCCTTCCTAGGGGGAACACAGTGTGGAGTACAGGAGGAAGTTTGGTGGAAAGTCAGCAACGTGGCACACATAGGTCGGTGGGCCTCAAGTTATGGGCAATAATGGCAGCTTCAAGTGTGGTGTGTTAAGTAATCAGGTCTTCTTCACCCTCTGCCACAGACACAGTTTCATCATTAGACATACTTTCAGCTTATTCTTCTTACAGAGTCTCACTCAAATTTAAACAATGCAAAGAAACAATGGCATATTGGGGTAGCTCATGTTAAGGATGGCAGTGAGAGAATGCTGACCCCTTGGCTATGTCACAGAGAAAATAAACGGTAAGGCAGCGGACATTAGAATCTGATCAGGGTCTTTCTTGATGGTCATCCCCCAGGTAGAATGAAAGTAAAAAAGAATAATGTGTCTTCAGGAAGATGACGGCGCTATTCATGAGAAGACATTCCTCTCATGTCTATTAGAGAGGTGCTCTTGACAGAAAAAGAGAGAAAAGTCCAAGGCACATCTGTGCCATTACCAGCGTGTCTTTACGACACCTTTGGCTACAGTCAGAGAATCTTCATAAGCACTTCTCAAAGTCTTTTTAGCCCGGAGGCAGCAATGCTCTCCACCTTATGTACATTGTCTGTCTTCACACCATTGCCACCCTTTTCAGGGCGTTCAGAGTGTGTCTGAGCAGGAAATAGGGGATCCGTGCAAAGTGTGATCATTGGGCTCTGGTCTAAGAAGTTCCATGTGGCTGAAATAAGAGGTAAAAAGCCATTAACAAAGGTGTCGTAAAGACTGAGACTGAGGTCTTAAAAATGATCTCTACCCTTCTTTACACTCTCCTTTGCCAGCTTACCCTGTGTTAAAGTTGTCATTCAAAAGCTATGAAGACAGTCTGATTGTGGCATCGGGGTACTTTTCATGGGTTCATTAGCCTTCCATCTTTCTTGCACTTGGATTTGGTGTAGATGTTCTGAATAGTTTCCACCAAGGTGGTGACATTTTCATGAGCGGGCAGGGTGTGTTGTCTTGCTTTCTTAGGCTTTGCACTCGGGAAGAGACCAGTTTCATTGCTCTAAAAACATGCTTCCTGGTGGAAATAAACACCCGAAAAGAATGAAAGAATGTAGAGATTTGTTGGCAGTTCTGGGTCAAGGTAAGTCAGTAGTTATATATTTTTCCTATTTAGAATTACTCTGGGGAAAGGCTGGCCTCAGGTGCTTAGGAAACTGGCTACACCTCCTTGTATACTTGGCCATAGCAATTTAAATGGGTTTGTCTACATGACTTCTAATATTTCAGGCCATTTCTTGCTTTGTAAATAATGCAGCTTTCCCCTCAAGTTTTGCATTTGCTCTAAACTAGCTGACCATGATGCCTTGGCTAATGCCTTTTAATATCAAAGCCTTGTACATCTAGTGCTTGGTTAATAACAGGGAAAAAGCTCCAGTGACTCACCTTGACCTCAAAGGGAAAAAAACATCCTTTTAATAATCTGGGAGTTTATTTGGATCGAAGGCATGCTGCATGTTACACAGTCTTCTTGTAGAGCTGCATGGGTCACAAAGCAGCACCCTTGTTTTTTATGAAGTCAGCAAAGATGCATAGGGGCCAGACCCGCCGCTTCTCTGAGAGCCTTCAAATTCGTCTGTAATACGTAATACACTAGGAGAGCTGAAGCCCTCACTAAGTTTAACAGGCTTTTCTCTGAGAACTTTTCTAAATCTTTGTTGCAATTAAAGTTCAAGGTATGTTTTCTAATCATCTTCAAAATGACGTGTCCAACTATTCTCTAGGAATCAATTCACAATCTCCTGTCTCTCATTGCTTCAAACATCCTCCCTGACACTAAACTGGGAACTCCCTGTGGGTAGGGAGGAGTACATCCAGTAGTGCTGGATGCTTAAGAGTCAGATTGATCGACCAAATGAATGGAAGAAGCCACAGGCTCTCAAGCAGGGGTGATTTTACTCCAGGGAACATCGGGCAAGGTGTGGAGACATTTCTGGTTGTCACAACTGGGGTGGCGGTGGAGCGCTCCCTTCTCTGGAGGCTACAGGCTGGGTTGGGGCTAATATCCTACGGTACACAGGCCCCTCAGCAAAGAATTATCTGACCCCTATGACAATATTGCTGAGGTTGAGAAACTGTGCTGTTCTCATCCTGCAACACACATTCAAAAGTGTCTGGAAAATGGCAGTGGTCTTTGGAAGATTCATTCTGCAAATATGCATTGAACAGTTTTCACATTGAAATCCAACCAACTCCTCCACTCAGAAAGCCCTCTGATGTTTTCTTATTCCCTATTCCATCTCCCTCTTGTCTGTTCCACTATCCTTTTCTTTTGTCATTTTATGGGGAAAATGACAAAACACATTGCAAGAAAGAATGTCAAGAGTATAGCCCTTTCTAGTTACTAATTTAACTGTAGTATATCTTTTCCAAGCTGTTCCTTCAGAAGATAAACATGCTTGTATTACAAGTGCTGCCATGCCCTTTGGAGGTGGGCATGGAAGGGAAAGAGACACATTCACAGCATGTTTACTCTAATGATGCTCTCAAAAGTATTGGAGATTTTTAAACATATGCTTCAAGTATCTCTCTATCGTCACACTGCTGCTAAATTTTGAAAAAGCTGTAAATAGAAATAATGGACTCAGTTTATTTTTAATTAGAAGGCTGCTGCTTATAGCTGCAATTGTGACACTACCAAGCATGTCTTCTTTTCACTTGGAAGAGAAGAGTTCCTAGGGTTTTGAACTTGAGCCAGGTTCCCAGAGTCCTCTGGTCTCTGAGCCCTTGCAAATCCCATGCCTTTCAGTGGCAAGGAGTCATAGGATGATTCTCAATATTACTCAGTAATGTTGTTAGAAACAGCAAGAAATGCTCTTACTTCATGATGTTAGAAATTAGAAACTTGTAGAAGAGCTATTTTGTTTTTCCTTTGCCTTCATATTTTATCACGAATATCCATCCTTCAATTCAATAACATTTATAGAGTCATATTTAAATTGTTTTTTTATTTCAAGGATAGTTTCTTTTAAATTTATAGGCATGTGGATGAGAGTAATGTTATCATGTTGCTCACTATCTCCCAAGCAAACTTTATTCTGAGAATACAATTATTTATTCGCACATGGCATTTCTAAGGCTCAACGTTTTTTCTTCCCCCCCAGCTGTGATTTGACATGAATAAACAGACTTAGTCTGGTATCTTGTTATTTTAGGACCACCTGGATTGTCAGAATTGTCACTGTTGGTATCTCGCCCATCTAAAATACAATGGAACAAATACCCAGGGCAGCAGTGCCCAACTTGAATTTGCTGGTAGTTGGACAGAGAGTAGCCACATAAAGATTTAACTCTAGGTGCACCCACGTGTTCCCCCAAATGCTGTGGTTTATAAAATGTTACCTGCTTTGGTTCTCTTCTCCTCGATATTTGAATTTTTCCCCCACTGGATAAACTTTTCTCATTCTTTAATGGATGCCAAGCTTAAAGTGTAATGATCTATAGAAAGAAAACTTAACTATTTTACATTTGTGATATAATGAGAATGTCCAAGAAAACAGTTTGATGGAACACGAGAATCAGCATGTTCACTGCTCCTTAATTTGGTTTAAATGGATCTGCTAGGAGGAAAATGGGTTTAGAGAAGAGGAGAGGTTAATAGATGATTCAGAACCATATTGTCCAACATGGCAGCGGCGAGTCACATGTGCTCCTGGACCCCAGGAAGTGGGACTCCTCTGAATTGAGATGCAATGTAAGTATGAAGCACATACCAAATTTCAAAGGCTTAGTGTGAAAAAAATTGTAAAATATATCATTAATAACATTTTATACTGATTACATATGGAAATGGTTATATTTTAGACAGATTAGATAAATATAAAGTTAATTTTATCTAACTTTTTAAACTCTTCCAATAAGAAATAGAAGAC
The DNA here is from genome assembly GCA_963573935.1 of Arctocebus calabarensis. Taxonomy (NCBI): domain Eukaryota; kingdom Metazoa; phylum Chordata; class Mammalia; order Primates; family Lorisidae; genus Arctocebus; species Arctocebus calabarensis. The sequence continues at coordinate 95,394 of CAUYON010176746.1, forward strand.
TTACACACTAGTGTATGTGGCTTACATTTGTGACTTGTATAGTGTATCTATTGAGGAGCACTGCTTTGAAATGCTATGCAGGAATGGCCTGGCTCTCCAGAGTGCATTTCGGTAGCCTACAAATAAAAGTTTTAAATGTGCCATAGTCTGGCTTAACCCAACTGTACTGTAGCTTTGAGCTCCATGAGTAGTAAATTCCAATGTCACATAAAAACTCAACCAAGGGCTCAGAATATTGAGTAATTCAGCCTTTAAGTGTCAGTGTGTAGATTATTATTATTATTATTTTTTTTTTTTAATTTTTGTAAGACAGAATTTATTCACAGAAAAGAAAGAAAAGAATACAGAAAACATTAAGGCATCTGTTAGAGGGAGAAAATTCTAGTGGGGAGAGAGAAGCTCTCTCCGTTTCTCTCCC